>JARHVA010003164.1:2035000-2130891 GCA_037957365.1 Torreya grandis | reverse complement strand
GGGTTGGCCTAATATAAAGGCCAAGGGGCATAAGATAGATAAGATACAAGGCTTTTATAAATAAGGCATGTCCTAGACTTAATAAGAATAATCTGGGTCTATATTTTTCCAAGTGTACAAGAGCAAGGTGATACATAATCATAAAAATATAATTTACACCAACCAACTAGCTTGGAGCTATGTAGTTATCTGAAACTAATGGTTTTATGAAGTGCTTAATGCTACTAATGTTTAGGAGTATGGATATTCATTTTGATCATATTCATCTATGCCAAGAATGATAGCACATAAACAAGATAAATGAACACATAACTCTATTTTTGGTTGATGCAAGGTTCTATGAACCCCTGGATGCTCCCACATAAGAGACATGGGGTTTATAAAATGTGAGAACCTACTCACATGGATGGAATAAGTGGTAAAACCACTCTTTTGACCATGAATTATAATGGCCATGGCATTAACCCTCCAACACACTAAGTACTTCAATTGATTATCACTCTTTCCTCTTTTGATTCTAGCTCCTAATTGATAAATTCAAACATATTATCTGTTCATTTCTTCTCTTTATTTCACTCTTGTGGGATTACACCCACCATAATCTCTCTCATGTGTGATATCAACCTACCCACTATAATCCATCTTCCTCCACCAAAGGTTTATCCATCCTTTATTCAATTAACTTATGGGCTGAAACCCACTTTCATCTGACAACCACCACAAAGATGTTATTTTCATGCATCTCTAACTCCTCCCATCAAGAATTAAACCTACTGTACATGAACCACCTCCCTCCTAAATCCCTCTTGGATTTATTTCCACCCTTTTAAAGTCATTTTTGGATCATTATCAACATCAAACATAATTGTTTTCATCTCCTCTCTCATGGTTAAAATCTTAATTTCTCATCCTAAACAACATCACAACTGAATCAGCGTACACTTGAGAAACCAAATTATAACTTGTATCTTCTAAAATCACTTCAAAGGAAATACTTACCTTCTCACTATTCTATGTCGACATTTCTATAGAAATAAATTTATCCATATCCACTGTAACATGTTCTTCTTCACATGAAAAGGGATACTATGCATATTAGCAACTCTTCCTTCCATTTAGTGAGCTCAACAAAACTCTCTCTTTACACCTACAACATCAAGGTATTCAACACATGCTTAATCTGATATCAAATTTAGAGGCACCCTTTCATCCATTATATTACACACTATAATATTACTCCAAATCAAGCTTTGGATTCTCAAAACCTTCTCAATTTGAGCTGCTACTTAGGATAGTATTGAATTGTTCTTGTGATAACTCTCATTCTTATAATTGTTTCAAATGAGATTCCACTTGTATATCTCCTTGATAAAAAATATTGTTCCTGTGTTTTACCACTCTTATCTCCATAATTACTTGAATATAATCACCCATTGATGAAACATCATCACCCAACTAGATCTTCAACCATTTCTACCATATTATCCTCTTATACAACTTCTTGAATTTGGTTCTCATACATATGATCATGATATACCAAATAACCACTTTGTCCTTTTATTTTCCATATTATACATATCGATACCTTCACATTTAAAAAACACATTAAGGGCATCAAGAGTTCCCACAAACACTTATTCAACCTCTTCATCGTGAGTTATAGACATGTTTCTCCAACTCTTCTCTATTTCTTGCATGCTTCTCATGTTTTTCATTCATATTTTGGATTCCAAAAGGTCCATTTTAAATAAGCTCCATGGTTTCCATCTCCTCATTCTTATTTCTATTTTCTTATCCTTCACATGAAGGGTCTTAAACCGTACTCTCCTTGTGTGCATTAACTTTCACTTCATCTATCTCCATTGTCTCTTTATGAAAACATGAAACTCCTCATGGTTGCTCTCTTATTTCATGTCTATTATTTCCTTCAAAGAAACATATAGATTCCCTTGGTTTTCCTCAACCCTTCTACCATCCAAAATGGATGAGATAAAAGCATTGTATTCATTCACCAAGGAAAATTTAGGAATCTCCCATTTGTGGGATGCAATAAACTCCTTCCCATCATCAAAAAATGGGTCTCCTATTCCGGTTCAACACCATCACATTTATATCCTCCTTCATGAGGATTCCTTTCCCCTATGGGATCCTCAAAAAACTAGCTCCTTGTTTTATTTCTCAAATTAAATTTTTAGGCTCCTCACATATAAGCCTTACTCTCTTGTTGTCTTTCAATAAAACCTTCTTCTTCTCATTCACATCCTTCTCCTTGATACTACCTAGAACATATTTCATCTATTCATATGGAAGCTTCCATCTCATATTGCCTCTCATGAAAATATTTTTCATATTATCATATATCTCAAGACTCAAGACATGAATCTTATTCACCCACTACACTTGCATTCTTGGGTGTACACCATGATCCATAAACTTAGAAACCATATGTTCTCACCTTCTTATGTCATTTTCCTTATCTCCTCTCTTGGATAATTCTCTAGTACTCAGTTATTACTCCACATAGTATCTTGTTTTTAACCTTCAACCTAATGGGGTATTCAATATTATCCCTCTCCAAATAATATATATAACTTGACTATCCAATTCATGATCTCATTTTGGATAGTTTTACTAGAAAACAAAATAACATTACTAGTGGGATGACATTTTTACTTCATCTTGACCTCTATTGGTATCTTTTCTCTTCTATTTGGTCTCTCTCTAAGACCATCAAATTTTTATTTTAGGTATATCAACATCTCCAAAATTCATTATTCTTCACTTACAACTATAACATATTCACTTTTTTACATCCTCCATCATGTCCAATATTATTTGAACTCCATTCAACATCTCAACCAAGTCTTTTACCTCTAGTTCTCTTCTTCATTTATGTGTCATGTCTTATTTAATAAGTAATATTCTATTTCACAACATAAAATATACTTAAAAAATATTCTCTCACACTTCCTCTCACCTTTTAGGACTTCTCTCACACCATCAAAAAACTCATACTCTCACCTACACAATATTCTATTTTACATCCTGCAAGTAACTCAAGTAGATTTCTCTTACACAATCTATAATTGAATCATACAAGATCCTTAAAAACCAACCTAATAAATTGTATAAACATGATTATTTAAACACACTTATGCCTTCACATGATTATTTAAACATAAACATGAACAATAAATTGCATACATAGTCTCCAATGGATTGGTTTCTCTCACACTCTCCCTTATCCCTTATTGGATTTCCCCTTTATTTTTATCTTATAAAATTGAATCCTATTCCCCAATTATAATATTTTATCACACTTTTATACCTTCTCCCATGTTTCTTCACCTTCCTTATCCCTTAGAAATTATCCAGATCCATTCATTCATCTTTATGGGTTGTTACTTTTATTTTAAATTCATTCAAGATGTAACTACCCCTATTTGCAAGATAAAATATTTCTTGGTTATAAAAACACCACTAAAATTTTTATAATCACCACTAATGGTTTTGAAACTACCACCATATGTAGACTAGTGGTTTCATCATTTTAAAAATCTACCAACTTCGAGAGGACATAACTTGAGCATACGAACTTAAATTGAGATGATTATTTTTTAAAAAATGAACTACTCTTCAAGAGGAATACACATATGAAATAATATTTGATTTATGGAATATCCTTATGAACTATTATCATTTTATAACAACCCATATTTCTCTTTCCCTTCAACATGTGTAGTGAAATTATAGATTATACTAAATGTTGAGAGACTCAACCCAACTTGTTTGGAACCATTTAACTATCTAGAACTAATGCTTATATGATGTGTTTGATTCTATTCAATGATATGATTATGGATATTCATTTTTGTCATATTCATCATTACAAGTATGAAAAACCATATAAACAAGACAATAGAAATACACACCACACTATTTTTTGGTTGATACAAGATTGCATGAATATTTGGATACTCATGCATCATTGTCTTACTTTGATTTTTTGGTATTAAAGTAGAAACTGGGTTGGTTACATATTTTATCTTATTAATTAAAAATAAGTAATCTTTCCTTATCTATGTGAAATAAATCTGTAAATTATTCTAAAACATAATAGATCCATGTAGAAGTGAAGCAAACTCTTTTTGAACAGGTATTGAGATTACTTATTTTCCATATGATTCACCATTTTTGATAACATGGACTTATAATTTAATATTTAATCTATGATACGATCATTATATTCTTATTTGAGATTATAAATATGATAATATGAAATATTTTAACTTATGTCAATTGAAAAATGTGCAAGGAATTTTTTTTCCAAAGGATTGAATTCTTGAACTAATTGATATGGTAAATAATAAAACCATATTAGAGTAGAATATTTAAATTCCATGGGGAAAAACATGGTCAAAAACATTGTAATTTGAGGTATAGTCCAAAATTTTGTATGACATGTTCACAAATATTTCTTAGGGTCACCATTTCCATAATACAATGTAATTTTAGGTGCCACAAAACTAGGTGGTAAAGGATAAGCTAAAATATGTTGAGCCAATGGAAGTATGTAGTAGAGTTTTTGAGTCAAGTGTATGATTAGGTTTTGAATCACATTGTTCAAAATATGACACCTTATTTATATAGTTAAAATATTCTACATAAAGGATTGCACATTATGAATAGAATGTGTGCTAACCAAAGGTAATGTAAAAGTGATTGAGTAGGGATTGACATAGGGATCTATTGAAACCATTTGGTTGTCTCCATAGTACATGTTGGTATAAAATGTGTATTAGCGATGTAAATAAATTTAAGGACCTCATAAAATATATGTATCAAATGATTTTCCTTTAAATTCTTTATTTATTTATTTATTATCTAACAATATTTAAAAACTCGTCTTACGTATCTAGATTCCTGAAAATATATCTTTTTAATTCTCTTTTATTACTATCACAAAATCTATTAATCAATTTTTATATTATATTTTTATCATGTAAAATATTATAATTCTCCAACTTCAAGAGCTCTCTCTCTCTCTCTCTCTCTCTCTCTCTCTCTCTCTCTCTCTCCCTCTCCTCTCTCCTCTCTCTCTCTCTTCTCTCTCTCTCCTCTCTCTCTCTCTCTCCTCTCTCCCTCTCTCTCTCTCTCTCTGTCTCTCTCTCTCTCTCATTTCTTAGATGGTAAGATGTGTAGAATATAAATTGAAAGATTGTTAGAAAATAATTTCCTAAAACTAAAAACCATAATACAAAATTTAGTAAAAATAAAAAGGAGAGGAAACCCTATAAACATGAATGGTTATGGTTTAAAAATATTCATCAATAAATGGGGTTCACCAATATGTTTTATTAAAAGTAGTATTAAATAGTATTAATCTAATAAAAAAACTAAGTAAATCAGAATGCTTAAGATATAAAATGCATACACATGGTTGATTTTCAACTTACTATATGTAAAGATGTGTTAAAAGGTAAAATTAATAAGAATTAAATGACTTAGTTAGAACCTAGGTCTATAGGATAATTGAAAGTGACTATGAAATTGACTACAATACTGTGAGAGGTTGTTTGGAATCAGAAACATGGCTCTGCATTATCCCAAGCCAAGGTTATGTTGTTTGGACTTTCTTGACCTACATTGGTATTTGTAGGGTGTGGCTTCACCATTTAAGTTATTTTTCCCTATATCTAAAATTATGATAGGTGCACATTCACATGTGTATCATGTGTATATACATAGATATATTTGATTCACTATGAAAGTCACTATGTGCTTTCTTATTCCACTCTAAAATGTAGCTCAATGACAAGAGGGAACACATGTTATAAATGGGGGAAACATGCAAGGGTATGGGGTTGTTTTTTATCTCAAATCCTCATGTGTTGAGGACAAGATACATACCAACACTCCCAAGAGGGATTAAAATATATGTATTTCTCCCATGCTACAATGGTGTGTGTATAATATTAATGAAATGCTTTATGTTGGTACAATCCTAGTGTGATTATGTGCTTGGAACAATGACTTATGACCTTATTTTGTGTGGACTAATAATTTGGAAAAATATGTATTTTAATCTTAGTGTGCAATTACATAATATCTAATGTTTGTAATAGTGGAATCCTTTTGCCCTCTAGTGAGAAAATGAGTAGAAAATGTGCTTATAGAGTAGAATTTTTTAGATTTCCTCAAATTGAGCTTTAGAAATGTTTAGAATCACCCATTTAGATGAATTTAAGTTTGGACATTTTTTTTTAATTAGTATGAGTACAAAATTGGTGAATTCAAACATGACCTACTTGTAGGATTATCTTGAAGAAGCAATTTGATTTGAGGAATAGAGACAAACTAAAAAAGAAGTGTGAATTAATTAAATAAGGAGGCTCAGTTACTTTGAGTGTGGAATATAAGTATTTATGTCATGTTTGTCTTATAATTAAATTAATATTAGTTTGAAACCATGAAATTGATCATATGTCAAGTTTACATAAGGAGTGGTCACAAGTGAAATTTTCTAGCATTAAATTCTAATTTCAGTGTTTGTTAACTAGTTTTGACCCCTAAGGTCAAAATGTTAGATCCTATAGGTAAAAAAATTACTTTAATGTTTTGATATTATTTTTCAAAGCCTTATCATGTCCTATGAGGTCTTATAATAGTCAATTTAAAACCTTAGTAGCAAAAATTAAGGTTTATTTGATAAACTTAAGGTAATGTTCTATCTTGGTCTTGTAACAACCTAGTCATATCATGGTAAGGAAAAGGGTGGGTCCAAGAGGTTTAATAGGTTATTATGTGTACCTCAAAAACCATTTCATTCCTTCATCAATGTGTATAAACATTTCATGTTAGTTTGGATAAGTTAAGGTTCTTTTGCAAACTTTAAGGTAAAGTTTTATGAATAAAAAAGATGTTTTTAATTAAATGCAATGTGTGTCAAACTTGATCAAAGACAATGGATTGTAAATTACACTTTTAAAAGATATAAAAATATGTTTATAATGTGTATATGATAGTTACAAGTCATAAAGTGGTCAGATTCTTGCATTTCAATGCTTATGAGGCAGTTTTTAGGCAATTGTATAGACTTAATGAAATCATATTTGAGTGAAAATGTTGTAGAGGTGTCTTTTCAACTCCCAAAAGTCAGATACATGTTTTCAGTGCAGATATATGTCTCAAAATATCGAATTTTGCTTCTTTATATCCATTGCTCTCTTCACAAGCTTACAGAGGCATATTTCATGTGGATGGTATGAGCGGGAGAGAGAGAGAGAGAGAGAGAGAGTAAATGTCTAATATTTTTTATATAGGATGGGTATTATTAAGATTAAAAATTATGGAATTGTTTTGTATATCCATCCCTTCTCCTTTATGAATAATTTTTAAGAGCCTAAGGGGTAAAAATAATCCTATAATTCCCAGTAGCTCAGCTTTTTATCTTCTCCAATAGTTATAGGATCATATGAGTGTATGAGAATGATTAAAATGGTATATTTAAAACTATTTCACATATATAACACCATTTTATCTCATTTTCCCTCATGTTCATGATGAGTTCATTGACAAATGTTCTTATTTTGCTAGTTTACGTGTGGAAGTCTAGTTTGTAAAGTTATGTGAGGTGCATAGATTAATAGAATGATGTAGTCCATAGTAATTTAATCTTCATGAAAATCCCCTTATCATTATATATACATTATCCAATCAGTGAGCTCCAAAGATAACATATAACTATGCATGCATTGTTCAATTATTTAAAAAGGCAGCCATAAAAGAGACCCTATCAAACATGAGTGTGTCTTCATTGTTTATGGTAATTGAAATAAGGTATAATATCCAAGTGGTCCTAATAACATTATTAATAATTCATTGAAAGTGATAATATTGGATTCAAAGGTTTCTAGTGTTATTTCAAGCCAATGTCAAGAGGAGGTGGTGTGAACCTAATAGGTCTACAGACTTGTAGGTAATTATTGGAAATAAATGGTCTTAGTAAAAAGAGTACATGAAATTTTGAATGCATATCCCAATTTAATTTTATTATATTAAATCCCTAAAGCACTTGAACCTAGTTTTTGAGACCATCAGCCTATTTAGCAATTCAAAGTCGATTGTATTGGCTAGGTAAGACTACGTGAGTTCAAGAAAGGACTGTGGAGGTCATATGAGGTTTTCAAGATGGTTGAAGATCATAAGAGGAATAAATATGTTTTTTTTAAATGATTCATTTTGTCCCTAATGCTATAACTAACTAATTTAATACATAGAGACACAATTGAAGGAATGAATATTTTAGTGGATAAGACTGCCTATAGGCCTACAAGATAATGATAATTCTTTCCATATAGTTGTTTATGTTTTATTAACCATTGAGCATCAGTAAGATCTAGTAAATTTACTCCCTACATATTTTATTATCCAACCACATGTACTTACCCATGTGAAGCATCCTCAAGTCTTGGCAAGGAATTAGACTTAAGAAGAGAGACTACTTGGGCTTGTATAAGACTACCTACCAAGAGTTTGAAAACATGATTTAGTGCTCCATGTGGAGATCAAGAGAGGTATTGAAAGGTATATAGATAAGTTTTATAATATAAATTAGCTTCTAACACTGGTCATATCACTCAAATGTCAATACAAACTTGTGATGAGAGTCATAGGCAGTTAGTCATGAGAAGGATAGACATTGGAAGTGGATTGTGTACCAAGCCAATACCAAGAAGATTAATCAAATCCATTGGAATGTATAAAAGTGTTGATAAAAAGTTATAATTTTTTTAAAACATTGCATACAATTTATAGGTTGATCAAATGGGTATTATAAGGTAGAGTGGTATGCAAAAGATACAATTAATATAGCATTATGTCTCATATACGCACTTAGAAGAATTTTTGAGTGACTTAAGTGGGTTTTAAAATATGATAAGAGGGTGAAATGTAAACATAGTTAATTTTAGGTATTTAACTCTCCAATATGATAAAATTAAATCACTTTTTTTTTCTAAGATCATATACAGATGTCTTATTGCATTTACACACAGTCAAGTTCTCATACAAACCTACCTGCATACATGAAGATGTCTCATTAGTTTGAAGGGTAAGATGAGTTAAATGGAGAATAAAAAATATTTTAAATTATCCTATAGTGTTATCCTAATATTACATGAACCTTAAGGTTAATGAAATCAAATTCAAGGTTTAAAATTTTGTCTAGGCTTGGTAAGCCTTATCTTCCTCATAGAGGCCTGTGTATTCAATGGTGAAGATTTACGTGTTGAGAGAAATGTTTGAAAATATTTGTTATGATATATATAAATATATATTATTAATACCCCCAATAAATTTATTAATAATATACATAGGTGTTTCAATAAACCATTCAAAATAGAAAATCTCTTATGAACTTAGTCATGAGGTCTAATGATGTTCTAGAGACCTAGATATGAAGATTGTATAAAGTTTCATGTTTTAAAATAAATTTTGAAGGTGATAATATTTATGAGGATTAATAATATCTTATAATAATATTACATGAGTTATAATTCACTGAATAAGGAAAAAATAGGCTAACACGGTCAGCTAGGGTGTCTTGTAGCATTAGGCTCATAAAACTTAGGCATGGGAAAATGAAATATACAGTAGGATTTTTGAGTAAAATTATGAATATTAATGTTTAAAATGGTAATAATTGATGTTATAGACATATTTAGGTCATTATCAACTCAAAACCAAACCTAAAACACCACCTTCAGGCTTGTATTTGTCTCTCAACCTCATAATCATAGTTTGCCAACATGAGAGGCTACCAAATTTTGCTTAGATATATTGTGAGAATATAAATTGTGTAAAAATATCTTATTGGTTATTATTATGGTCTATTCCCTCAAAAAAATAGGCATTATTTCTCAATTTAGTATCCTCTCCTTTATGAATCATTGCTAAGAATGCAAGACACTTGTAGGGTGCCTAGGACACCTATTTTAACCAATTGAGAGATATTAATTTATTAATAATATGAAATTAATTTAAATTACCTTTAAAATACCTTAAAATAATTTACAACTCCAATTATTACCCTACCATTTCATTTTATTGTACCTACACATGTATGCATTTAATAAATGTTGTACTTTTATGATATTTTGAGCCTAAAATAAGGTATAAAAGACCATGGACTGATGAAAACCATTAGGAGAGATGATTTGGTTGGTATTATACATATATACATAAAAAAAATATCTACATATAATTATTTAAATTATAAAACAAGTCTAGTTTTTAAGGGTGGTCAGGTTGAGAAAGGGCTAGTTTTTTGGCCATTTCTTGGTTTGCCTACCTAAACAAGGTTTTAAAATCCCAAATTTTGAATGAATAATGGTAACATGGTCATGAAATTTAATCTCACACTTAATATAGGTTTCACATGTCTATGAGTCATTTTGAGCTAAAACTTAGTTTTCAGGCCTAAATGGCTAATGGAGACCTAATTTGAGAGAGAAAATGGGTTGATATGTGTACTTCCAATTAGAGTTGAGTCCTAAAATTTTACATGGATTTCTAATGGGATTCTGGGTCCTAAACAATATCTTTAATTTTCCAATATCCTTCTTACATTATTATACATAATGAGGTTTGCACGTTTTCAAGGCTAAAAGGAAATGAGGCCAAGTGGGAGATTTTTGTGCAAATTGAAGCCTTAGAGAGAATTTGAGACCTCTAAATGATTTTTTTTAGGTCTGATATGATGTTAATATTCCATTCATGTATGATAATTTTATTTATTAAGGCAAACTCAAGATTTGACACTTGCAAGCAAAGAAGGCCTAGTGAGACCAAAGAGGTTTAAAGACACCTAGAGAGTTGTTTGATCATTACCACTGAGATGTCAGTTTAGAGAGATCATAAGAATATGAAAAGTTTCAATATCATAAAAAGATATCATTTCAACATTACTTTATTGTTAAGAGTTTCATTTGTCAATCAAAAACTAAGACAAGGGTTAGCTTTCAAGGGCAAGACAAAGTGTCAAAATAAGGGTTGAAACTCCCACACCACTTAGAGGACAAGAGCATTCCTAGGAGATCAACACTTGTCCTTAGAGACATAATATAGATATTTCAAATGCCATCCTTGTTTTAACTCTCTTTTGGACACTTATCACCCTATCTCTCCTATGCCCTTCTTTTTTCTTCTCTCTCATTTTTCTATAAATTCAACCTTGATAAGATATGTTTGAATCCTCCACCTAGGTATGGTGAATCCATGTTCATTTCAAATCCTTTGATCAATGATAAAATTTTGGTTTTACCTTCTAGTTTTAATGGTTTTAATGTGTGTGTGACTAGTTGATCTTTTCAAGTGATTAGCTTTACTTACTTGGCATGTTGTCCTTGTCTAGCACTAATATTCAATTTAAAATCCTTTTTTCAAGTCTTGTGAAGTGTCTAAGTGAGGTGTGAAGTTTGAGTTAGTTATATTCTCTTTAGTTTCATAATAGGACCTCTTGACTAGTCTTCGTAACCCAAAAATATTTAAATACCTCCATAATGAAGTATTGATGTAGAGAGGTAGATTTGGAGTAGTGTTTATTTCAGGTTAGTTTCTTGGTTGAAGTGTACATACAAATGGCTGGTAGTGGTCAATAAATTTGGTGCATCACCTCCATTAGAGTAGGGTTTTTTTATCTTTTCTAAATAAGATAATAGATTATTGTGTGACCTAAAGTGATAAATCAAGGGGAATGTGCCCATTTAACCTAGACATTCAATCCAACATTAGGCCACCCACAACCTAGGACTATCTCCACATTATTCCAAATTTTGTACACTTGAACTACCTTCTAAGGGTGAAAATATTAGTGATTATAGTTTTGGTATGCCTGGTGGGACTAAGGTCCAAGGTAGTGGAAGGAGTATTGGTGTTGTTATTCTACATATCAACCTTTGGAGGAATTCAAAACATCAATGGTGATTATGTGCTCAATCAACTAGTTCTATTAGCCCAGTCACTTGCTCAAAGTAAGTTGTGCTTTCAATTCATTATCTTGATGAAGTTGTTATTGTTGATTTTTAAGTGAATTTAAAATTCATGCAAGTAGATGAGGCATATCAGTCCTATAACACTCCCTATCAACCTCAACATAGTCCTTACCAGTCTTATACTGAGCCATACTAGCCTTGTCATGATCCTTATCAGCCCTATCATGAACCATATTAATCTTATGACTGCCCCACTTTCCCTTCATGTGACTCCAACTATATACCTCAGTAGGCTTGTTTGACAATCTTGTTATCCACCTTACTACCAAGATCATCATTATTATCCTCCCTGTGAGTGATATCAGTCTTACAATCAGCCTCCACCTTCCCCATATGGTTATGATAATGCATATGAACAACCTTATTTTGAAGATGAAAAAGATAAGATGGAGAATAAGGTACTAGAATGTGCAAAATGATTTTGTTTAACTTCTCAATATGAGGAAGTGATTGGGTAGTTTCAGGCTATATCTAATGATCCATTAGTGATAAATGAGTTGTGTACATTGGCATTACATATGATGGAGATTTGGGAAATTAAAAAACATGAGTTTTATCAAGTTTTTCAATAACCATCTTGTAATATATATCAGTCTTCTAATGCTCCATATCTTATACAAGCATCTCCCAT
The DNA here is from genome assembly GCA_037957365.1 of Torreya grandis. NCBI lineage: Eukaryota > Viridiplantae > Streptophyta > Pinopsida > Cupressales > Taxaceae > Torreya > Torreya grandis. The sequence continues at coordinate 2,118,207 of JARHVA010003164.1, read as the reverse complement.
CCCTCTTTAAGAGCCCTCTTATACTCCATATCATCTTTATTTTTCTCCTTATCCTCATGAAACCATCAACCATCATAAAATAGAACCTCCAAGAGATCTAATTCAATCTCCAAGAGAACCTACTATTTTCAAATTTTTAACTTGGAACAAAGTATTTAAGTCTTAGGAGAAAAAAGAAGAAGAGATCCAAGATAAAGATATTAAAGTTAAATAAAACCTTGATCCTATTCAAACCCCATTTACTTCTCCTTAAGAACCCAAATCTTTTCCATACTAAAGGTCTATTCAAAAAGGCATTCAAGACAAGATGAAGATCCTAGTTGAGAAGGTTGAAGATAAAGTTGCAATTGTTGAATAACCTCAATAACGTTATGAGAAGGATGAGGTTCATATTGAGGAGAATGAAACATCCATAGCCCAACTAAACTTGTTTTCTCCTCAATCATTCTTACAAGAATCCACCATCCCCAAGGTTTCATGTTACACTAATGTTACCTTAATTCCCAAGCCAATTCTTGAGCCACCAAGCATACCTCATACTTCCTCTCAAACTCATGAGCATACCCATCACACTCCCACCATATTCCTTCCTGAAAAGGAAATTGATCTATGGAAGATAGAGGAATAAGTTGCAACTGTAAGTGAGATTAAAGGAGAGTGTGATGAAGATAATTTAAGTGTATATGATGATTAATTAACCATTGATACTCCTCTTGGGTAAGGGAAAGGCAATTCAATTTTCAAATATGAGATTCAACAAGATGATCTTGATAGTATGATTCAAGAAGGAGATCTAATTACTTCTAACCTTGTTGAGGTTCTAGCTAGTCTTAATGTTGAAGCTCCTCTAAACTGAAAAGCTGAGGTTTTGAATGAATTTTAAATGGTTCCAAATGAGCAATCATTTTAACTTGAAGAAGTTATTTCTCAATCCCATCGTGACTGCATAAAGAGTTTGGAGACTCTTGACATCCCCATAATTCTTAAGGATAAGGATTAAGATGATAGTCTAATTCATATTTATCAAAGATAAGAGTCTAGATATGATTGGAAGTAGTATCTTAAGTTCCCTTAAGAGGTATAACCCATTTTTAAAGGCACACTTCCTATTATAAATCATTCTTATGAGAAGATTGGCAAAGATCCATCAATTGAGGACCATGAAGTAACTTGGATAGAGTATGCAAAACTCTTTGAAGAGCTTTATGAGCTTGTAAAAGAAAATAAGAAACATGAGGTCAGTAAAGATGCCACATAGACCCAAGGAAAATTCCTAAATGGAGCATTATTGGATAATGTTGTAGATGACAAGAAATATGAGAAGTATCTTGAGCTACATGATGATTTCATCTTTACAAGTGATTGGTTTTATGCTATTACTTCACTTGAGATCATGCTAAGAGGATTGGAAAGTAAGAAGGAGGTGAATTTAACAAAATAAAGGTTCAATGGTTAGCTTGCCTCATGTTATTCTTTACCTCATAGAGAAAAAGACTTCATAATCTTCCCCTTTGATTTAGGAAGAAGATAAAAATTCTAGGTCGATTGTATATATTAGTTACTTTGTTGTGTTTTGTGTTCTGTAAGTGCTTACATATCACATGTGTGTGTCTTGACTTATTTTATTTATGTGTGTTGTCCTTGTTTTTTTTTGGTTTGGAGGTAAAATCAATCTTTTTTCTATTGGCCAAAGTTTGATCAGTTCTGGGTTTGATTGCATGTGACTTCATGCCCAATAGAAGGACAAGGCGACTAGTCTAATTAGCTTAGCAGACATACTACCCCTATGAATCACCAATTTGTTGATCAATTTTGACCCCCAAGGTCAAAATGTCAAACCCTATAGGTAAAAATTTTCTTTTAATGTTTTAATATCCTTGTTCAAATCCTTATCATGTCCTAAGTGGTCTTATAAAAGTCTTTATAAAACCTTTTTAGAAAATATTAAGGTTTATTTGATAAGATTAAGGTAATTTTCTATCTTAGTATTGTACTAGCCTAGTCATGTCATGGTAAGGAAAAGGGTGGGTATAAGAAGTGTCATAGGTTATTAGGTATACCTAAAAGTCATTTCATGCCTTCATCAACTTATATAAACATTTCATGTTAGTTTTGAGAAGTTAAGGTTATTTTGCAAACTTTAAGGTAAAGTTGTACGAAGAAAAAGATGTTTTTAACTAACTCCAACATGTGTCAAATATGATAAAATACAATGTTCCATATGTTACACTTTTAAAAGATTTTAAAATAGATTTCTATTGTGTATATGATAGTTAGAAGTCAAAAAGCGGTCAAATTCTTGCATTTCAACTCTTAAGAGACAATTTTAAAGAATGTGTATGGACTTAATGAACCCATATTCAATTAAAAATGTTTTATAGGTGTCTTTTAAACTTCAAAAAGTAAAATAATTTTTTTATTTCAGGTATAGGTCTCAATATTTCAAAATTTTCTTCCTTTTCTCCATATCTCTCTTCACAAGCTTACAAAGTCAAATTTCATGTGGATGGTATGAATAGGAGAGAGAGTTATGGGATCTTATTAATATTAAAACTTTTGGCATTGGTTTATAGATCCATCCCCTCTCCTTTATGAATTATTGTTAATATCCTAAGCAGTCAAAAACTACTTGAAATCCCCACTAGCTTAGGTTTTTATCTTCTCCAACAATTTTGGGATATGATAAATGTTTGATAATGATTAAAATGTTATATTTAAAAAAAATTCACCTATATAACACCATTTCTCTTATTTCCCCTCATTTTCATGATGAGCTCATTGACAAATGTTCTTATTTTGTTAGTTTGCATGTGGCAGTTTTATTTATAGAGATGTGTGAGGTACATAGAGTGAAAGAATGATGTATTTTATGTTATTTAATATTCATTAAAAACACTTTATCATTATTTATACATTATCCAATCATTTAGATACAAAGAGAACATATAACTATGCATGTATTGTTGAATTATTTGAAAAGGCAACCATAGAAGATACCATATCAAATATGAGTGTGTATTCATTTTTTATGGTTATTGAAAGAAGGTAGAATATATTTTTGGTCATAAGATAATTATTAATAAGTAATTATAGGTGATAATATTGGATTAAAATGGTTATAGTGTTCTTTAAAGCTAATGTCAAGAGGAGGTGGTGTGAACCTATAGGTCTATAGACATATATATCATTATTGGAAATAAATGGTCTTAGTAGAAAGAGTACATCACCTTTTGAATACATATCCCAATGTAATTTTATTATATTAAATCCATTTAGGACTTTAACACAATTTTTCAAACCCTTAACCCATTTGGCAACTCAAAGTGGACTGTGTTGGCTAGGTAAGACTGTGTGAGTTCAAGAAAGGACTATCAAGGTCATATGTTGTATTCAATATTGTTAGATACCATTAAATTAATGAAGATGTTTTTAAAAAAATGATTCATTCTTTTCCTAATGTTATAACTTAATAATTCAATTCATAGAGACACAATTGAATCAATGAATTTTTTAGCCTAGAGGATAGCCTATAGGTCTACAAGATAAGGAAAAATCTTTCAATATAGCTTTTGATGTTTTATTCACCACTGAGCAATAAGAATATATATTAAATTCATGACCTACATATTATACTATCCAATAACATGTACTTACTCATGTGAATCATCCTCAAGTCTTGGAAAGAAATTAGACATAATAAGAGAGACTACTCGGGCCTATACAAGATTGCCTGCCAAGAGTTTGAAAACATGCTTTGGTGTTTCATGTGGAGACAAAGAAAGATATTTAAGGGTATTTATATAGGTTGAATAATATAACTCAGCTTCTAACATTATTTATATCAATCAAATGTAAATATAAACCTATGATGAGAGTCATACGTAGTTAGTCATGAGAAGGATAAATGTTGGAAGTGGATTGTGTACCAAGCCAATACCATGAAGGTTGATTAAAACCATTGGCATGTATAAAGGTATTGATGATAAGTTATAAAAAAAGGAGAAAATATTTACTACATATGAAGAGGTTGATCAAATGGGTACTAGAATCTAGAGCAACATGCAAAGGATATAGTCAAGAGAGCATTAAGTCTCATATAGGCACCTACAAGACTGTTTGAGGGACTTACGTAGTTTTTAAAATCTTGTAAGAGGGTGAAATGTAAACATAATTAAGTTGAGGTATTTAAATTTTAAATCTAATAAAATGGAGAACATTTTTTTCTAAGAGCATATGCAAATGTCTTATTGTATCTACACATAGTCAAGTGCCTATACAGGCCTACTTGCTTACAAGAAGATATCTCATTCATTTGAAGGGTAAAATGAGCTTTGATTGAGAACCAAAACACTTTTAAATGATCATATGGTGTTATAATGATCTTAAATGAGCCTCAAGGTTAATGAAAGCAACTTCAAAGCTAAAAAATATATTTAGGCTTGGTAAGCCTTAACCTCCTCACATAGGCCCATGTGTTCAATGGTGAAGAGTTGTGTGTTGAGGGAAATGTATGAAATGATTTTATTTATAGATATAAATAGATATTATGAATACCCTCATGAAATTGTTAAGAATAGACATAGGTTTTTGAAGAAACCATTCAAAATAAAAAATCTCTTATGAACTCATCTAAGAGGTCTAATGATGTTCTAGATGCCTTTGTATGAAGATTGTATAAATTTGCATGTTTTGAAAGAGGTTTTGAAGCTGATAAGATTAATAATATCTTATAAGGTGATTCCATGAGTTCTAACTCACTAAATAAAGGGTAAATAGGCTAACATAGTCAGTTAAGGTCTCTTGTAGTGTTATGATCATAAACCCTAGGCAGAGCAAATGAAAGACAGTATGAATATGGAATAAAATGGTGGATATGAATTTGTAAAATTTAAATTATGGGCTATATATACCTATTTAGGTCATTATTAACTCAAAACCAAATGTAAAACACCACCTTCAGGCTTATATTTCTCTCTTAACCTCATAGTCATAGTCTACCAACATGAGAGGCAACCAAATTTTGCATAGATATATAAAGAGAAGATGCATGGTGTCCAAATATATTTGGGGTTATTATAAGTTTATATTCCCTTAAAACTTCATGGGTTAGTTCTCAAGTTAGTATCCTCTCCTTTATGAGTCATTACTAAGAGTGCAAAGCACTTGTAGGCTACCTAGAAGACCGGTTTTAACTAGTTGAGAGAGATTGATCTCACAAGAACATCAAATGAATTTAAATTAACTTTAAACCATATGAAAATAATTTATCACTCCAATAATTTCCCTACAATGACATTTTTTTGTACCTTCACATGTACAAATTCAATAAATGCTTTAATTTTGTGAGATTTTGAGCCCAAAATAGGGTATAAAAGACCATGGAATGATGAAAACCATAAATAGAGAATATTTGGGTTGTATTATACCTAAAAAATTCCAAAAATATGTACATATCATTTTTTAAATGATCAAAAAAGTCTAGTTTTTAAGGACAGTCTAAAATAGGTTTAAGAAAGGGCTAGTTTTTTGGCCATTTCTTGGTTTGCCTTCCTAGAAAAGGTTACAGAAGCCAAAATTTGGTATGAAGAATGAAAACATGGTCCTAAAATTTAATCACAAACTTAAATTAGGTTTCACATGTGTGGGATTCATTTTGAACTAAAACTCAATTTCTAAGCCTAGAGGTCTATTAGAGAACTAATTGTAGAGAGAAAATGCGTTGATAAGTGTACCTCCACTAAGATTTAGGTCATAAAATTTTAAATGGAGATTTAATGGGATACTAGGTCCTAAAATATTCATTTAATTTTATAATATCCTCCATACATTCTTTTACATAAGGAGGTTTGTACATTTTCAGGGTTACAAGGAAATGAGGCCAAGCAAGAGATTTTGGTGTAAGTTGAAGCCTTAGAGAGAGTTTGAGACCTCCAAATTATTTTTTTAAGGTATAATATGATTTTAATATTCCATTCATGGATAATAATTATATTTATGAAGGCAAAATAAATATTTGGCACTTGCAAGTAAGGAAGGCCTAGTGAGACTAAGGAGGTTTCAAGACACCTAGAGAGTTAATTGATGATTACCACTGAGATGTCAATTTAGAGAGCTCATATAAAGACTAAAGGTGTCAATATTAGATAAATATATCAATTCAACATGACTTGGTGTTCAATAGTTTCATTTTTCCATTACAAACCAAGAGAAGGGGTAGTTTTCAAGGGTAGGATAAGGTGTCAAAATAAGTTTTGAAACTCCCATGCCACTTGGAGGAGAAGAGCATCCTCAGGATATCAACACTTATCCTTAGAGACCTGATATATTTTTTTCAAACTTATTTCTTGTTGTACCTATATTTTTTATACTAGTCTCTCTCTCTCTCTCTCCTATGCCCTTCTCTCTTCTTCTCTCTCACTTTCCTATAAATTCAAACTTTATAGGCTATGTTTGTATTCTCCACCTATGTATGGATAATCCTTGTCAATTTTCAAGCCTATGATCAATGATAAATTTCTATTTTTACCTTCTCCTTTGACTATTTTCAATGTGTGTGTGTGTGTGTGACTATCTGATCTTTTCAAGTGATTAACTTTGCGTCCTTTGCATGTCATCCTTATCTAGCATTCATATTCAGTTTGAAATCCTTTTTCTAGGTCTTGTGAAGTGTATAAGTGAGGTGTGAAGGTTGAGTGAGTTGTCTTTTCATTAGTTTCATCATATGACCTCTTGACTAGTCCTCCTAATATAAACATATTTCACTACCTCCACAATGAAATGTTAATGTAGAGAGGTGGATTTTGAGTAATGTTTGTTTCAGGTTAGTATCTTCATTGATGTGCACATGTGTTTGGTTGGTATTGGTCAATCAATTTGGTGCATCACCTCCATTAGAGTAGGGTTCTCTCTCTTTTCCAAACAAATTGATAGAGTATTTTATGAGCCTAAGTATTACATCAAGGGGAGATAGCCCATTTAACATAGAGATTTAATCCAACATTATGCCACCCATATTCTAGGATTGACTCCATGTTATTCCAAATTTTCTAGGCTTGAACTACCTTCCAAGGGTGCTAATTTGGGTGATAACAATGTCTACATGTATTATGGATAATCATAATGGTATAATATTATAAGTTTATAGAATTATAAGTTTACAATCTTAACATGCCAAGGAAGTTAAAATTATAATTAATATGTGACATTAGATGGTGCTCTAAAATAAGATGTGTGTGTGTGTGTGTGTGTGTGTGTGTGTGTGTGTGTGTGTGTGTGTGTGTGTGTGTGTGTGTGTGTGTGTGTGTGTGTGTGTGTGTGTGTGTAGTTATTAACTTGTAATATTTTACACTCATAAAATTATATTTTTAGTAAAATTTAATAAAGTATAATAATTTCAGTCAATTTTTAACTTATAATATTGTTTTTTTCATAAAATTATATTTAAAAAATAGTTAATAATTTATGATAATGCCAATTAATTTTTTTAATTAAAATAGATTTAATTTAAACTAACAATCAAATGGATGTCAATTTTAAGGATGAAATTAAAAGTGAACACATTGACTACATTATAATCCACCACCAACCTGAATACCTCTTGGCATAAGTATGAACAACTATTAAAGTATTTGGAGAATATGAAATGATGCATCTAAACTAAAATTATTTACATAAATAAAATGTCAAACTTTTAGTTTAAGAATTTAAATAGTAAAAACATAATTTATTTTAATTTTTATGTTGTGTAATCTAATTATTTTTAAATTATAATATTAAATTAAAATAATAATAAAATATTATAAAAAGTAATATCTCATTATTATAGTAACCTTATTTACATATTAATAATCATAATTAATAACTATATAATAATATTTTAACTATACTCAGATAATCATCATCTATATACATAGGGAAAACATTTAGCTAACCTAATATTTTAATCTTTTAAAATGATATCCAATAATAGTATTGAATGCATGATATTTTTAATGATTGACAAGTGGTGTTTCTCTCAAATATATTTTGTTTTCCAAATATCACTTTTCAAATCCTACAACCTTCAAGTAAATATGAAAAGGAAATAATCATGAAGCATTCTTTATTTGTGATTTTTTTAAAGTAAAATAAAACAACAATAAAATATTTGATTATCTCTTTAAATATGGTATATCACTACCTACAACACATTTTGATAACTTTTTTTTCATGAAATAGATTTTATACTATTAATATAAATATATCAATATTTACAAGATTATTCACAATAAATTTGATGGTAAGAGATCATGCCACAATGACACACCAAGTCTTGCCTAGGAAACACAAGTAAGGCTAAATCCAAAAAACATAGAAATAAACTAGACAAGCCTATAAAAGCTTTAATACATCAAAAGATACCAATAGAGGAGGGATTGTGATCAGGAGGAACACCCCAACTAAATCCTAAAATATATTTCCCTTAAACAACATGTTCCCATCTAGAATCAAAATCCCGTTGGTCACCTTCTTCTTTCACCTCATTATCTTGGATAGAGTGATGTGGTGAATTTTTTGAAATGAGCCTGGAAAATCCTTTATCTAGCAATGGTTGCATGCCACTGAAAAAACTCCTAGATGGATAAATCCATCTATATTGGTCCATAGAAGTAAAATATCCCTACCCCTAAACCTACATAAGATAAGGAGATGGAGACCCTCAACCTCCATGCTCAGCCATGGGAGGATAATGGTGTCATTGTAAATATTAGTAGCATAGTTGTGAGAATGCCAACGAGATTGGCTATGATGAGGACCTCCTTGAGGAAGGCCACTACCACCTCTTGGTGGTGTGTGCCAAGGAATGGTGACACCTAATAAAAATTGTAGGGTAAATCACCCCAGTGGTGAAGTAACCATTTTAGGCCATCCAAATCCATATCTACTTTTGTAGTTTACATGGGTATCTATAGAAGCACATTATAAGTAACCATAACCTTATTATATATAGAAAAGTGAATGTTAGTAGAAACATTCGAGAATAAATAAAAATTCAATTTTTTCCATATCTAAAATAGAATTTCCACTTTAAAATCATGCTATAATTGGGTGAATTGAGGATACATTTGTCTACTATCACCTAAGAGTGTGTGAAACCAATTGAAAGGATTTGGGTGAAACAAGTCCTAAAAAATTATGTATCCAAATCCTAGTGCTTTGGGCCTTAGGTAAAATCCATAAAAGGTAAATGATAGTATCTAGATGTTTACAAAATGTGCATCACGGATACTCAACCCCTAATTAAATTAGATTTAAGATATAAGAAGGCCTTGATGAAGCAAACACTAGAAAAAATGAGCCAAATTAGATTCAACACATCTAGATCAAAAGGTTTATAAACTTCTCCCCCAAATTGTAAAGGAGGTTTGAATATTCTAATGACCATTCAGCTTATTAACCATAAGTAGATGTGAAAAAATACATTTATAACCTTTTTGAGTAGTGTAATTATAGAAAGGGGTGTCAACATACCATTTCTAATCTTTCCACCAATGGCTAGAAGAATTGACTGTGATTTTGTGAAGTAGTTTTACCAGAACAACTTCCACAATATATTTATTATATTCTTTGTATGCAAAGGAAAGTTTGTATTGAATAATTCATCCCAAGGAATCAAAAATTGAGTTTTTTTATGAAATTAGTCTTACACAATATGAATTCTCCTTAAAAATAATTTAAGGGCATGATTCTGAGGTACCTATGCAAGAAGAACTCCATGAAATTTAATGATAGTGGACCACCATATAGAGTGTTGGTTGATATCATCTCTAAACCCAAATTCATTCCATAATAGCCAAGGTTTGAATTTTTTCCAAGATTTCAAAATAGTTTTTATCACAAAGGATCCCAAAAAATTCACAAGGGAAACAAGAGTAAGGATGTTGTCAACACCAATACCATTCCATGTTGCACACCTATAAGGGGATCCTTGAGAAATATAATTATTGATGATCACCTTCAAAGCTTATTTTCATTTAATGGCATGGATAATCCATTTGACATAGAGAACCAAACCTTGACAAGAGGCATCTATCAATCATATACCACCCACCTCTTGGGGAAGTCAACAATATTCCTAATCTAATTTAAGGAAACCTTTGTGAGGGGATGGGTTAGCCAAAATGAAACCTCTAAGCAATTATTCAATTATTTGGACCAATTTTCGCCGAAATCACCCAACAAGAAGAATAATACACATGGGTGGTTGCAAGTATTTTAGAGAAAAATAGGAATTTACTATCCATTGATAGTGGTTTGGTGATCTAATAAAATAACTTCCTTTCCACAAATTTACAAATTCAAGAGGGGGAGGCATGGAAAGCAAAAGGGATACCCAAAAAATTAAAACTTTCATCATGATGGAATAATTTCCACTCATATAAAGTCATCCAAGGAGGTGGAGGGGAGATTTTTTTCTAGTATTGGGTTTTACACCATTGGATAGAAGATCCAAAATCAAGACAAAAGATATCAATCTAAAACATGGCATTAGAAAAATTGTATTCATCTTCAATGAGAGTGAGAAAGGATGTTGAGAATTAATATTTATATTGCGTAAATTACTATTTACTATTTGTTATTTAACATATGGTTAATATTATTATTATTATTGGTTAGTGGGTTGATCGTATATATTATTAATATCAAATAATATATTATGATTAGTTTATAGTTAGGTGGTGAGATATTTAGTAGATATTAGAATATCCCTATTTATAGTAAATACATTTCCTATATATATGTATTTTATCAAACAAATTAAATACTTTGTAATAGAGAATATTAATGTGTAAGGAAGTAAATCTCTCTATGGTTTAAGCTCTCTCTTTACATAAAGCTTGTGCATTTTATAATAGTGTTATCAGAGTGGGAAAATGGTCTATTAAATCTTTGAAGGGGAAGATCCATTTCGAGCTACGGTTTCCCCAAATAAAGAGATATTATTTTATATGGGAGTTTCAAATTAATCTAGAAAATTTGGTTTGGTTTAGATTTGTATTTTATGTAAATTTCACTTGATGTAAGTAGAGGCATTTTTAGAAGATAGCGCAATTGTCCATTGACCAAGGGAAGTGAAGAGATTTTAGATTCCAACTTTCATAGTCCTTCACCAATTTTTTTCTACTACAATTGTTCACATGCAGACCTGTGTGTATCATTTTCTCTGGTAGATTAATTTGGGTAGAAGAAAATAAAGTCATTTATTAAAGGTGACATCATAAATCTATAATTAGAATTATGTGTGTATCAGATCTATCTTATAACCATTATGTTTTGCCTTTGTTTCACTCTTAATTAATTTCATGTTGTCTCTATGTATTATGTTGATGATCTATAAAAGATGTTTTTTAATAATCTAAACTCAGTGCATTTTAGTTTGTCACCTACCTTGACAACATATCTATGCATTTAACTATAAACTCTATAGCATCAGTTGTGTTGTGGGAATAAATTTAATGTGAAAAGTGATCATTGTGTAGTCTCACATAGTTCCACATAGGTCCAAATATATTTATGTACCATCTAGTGATTATATATTATTCTACTACCTTGAAATATCCATGTACATCATACACCTATGCAGGTATGTCACTAGTTGTTTTGAATAGTAAAATTTTGATTATCATTTAAGTCTTAGTTTATAATAGATTTATATTTTCATTAAGATTTTTTTAGGTTGAGTCAAAAGTCAATTTATTAATATTATGTCTATCATTAATGAGTGTATTTTCTATTTTAGGTGATTGGTTATTATAGTTTTTTTTATAGTCTATGATAGATTAAAGCTATAAAGACGTATTTTTTTTGTATAGTATTTAGTAAATCAAATCTGTAGTAGTATCTAGTTTCATACTTATAGTAATTAGAGGTCATTTTAAATAGGATGTTGTCTATGTCCTTATGTCATTTGGTCATCAAATTGAAACCCTTGATTTTAATGGATGCATTATCACTTGTATGTGAGATCCAAATTATGGGGGAATTATTATATAAAAAAAGGACAAACTAAGGTTTTGAGTGAGGAAGGAAAATATTTTTACTTTGTTACAATTTCCTCCATGCACGTCACTGAGTCGACCCTTGATTTTATGTTAATCCAACTTGTCTGCATAATGCAACCCTTGTTAGGTTTCCTATGGGACTATAATTTTTTTCCTTTTAGGTTTTATTGCCTTTAAGAAAGTCTAGCCTATTTAATGAATTATCCTCATTCTCTCTTGGCTAATTTAGTTGCAGAGGAGAACAACTGATCATCAAGCAATGGCCCTATAAATGACCAAGGAAATTCATACCAAAGGTCTACCATAAGGTATCTAAGGCCAAGACTCTAAGGATATGTCTCTCAACACCCATCATTTATGAGTTTATTTTCATGGAATGTTTAGGGTCTTACAAACCCAAAACATAAGTTTGTTGCATGTGATTTCATAAGGAAGTTTCCAAAGATGGACATTATTTGTCTGGAAGAAGTGAAGGTGGTGGATTTTTTATTGATAACAATCAGTAATTCCATCTGGCATGATAGTATCATTCATCATATTAATCATGAAGTCGGATGTGGTGGTGTGATCACATTTATTTCTTCAAAGTGGTGGCCACACTTAGTGTAATATGGAATGGACCCCACCAACCAATTAGTTCAGGGCATTTTCAACATTGAAAGCCATTGTTTTAGATTTATTTATATTTATGATTTGAATGATACCATTGAGCATACTCATTTATATTGATGGATCATGAATGATCTCCCCAATTCTCATTGGGTCATTTATGGTGACCTTAGTATGGTTACTTCTCCCAAGGATAAAGTGAGCCACCTACCAATACGCTAGGTAGTTGGCAAAAGGGAGGCATCATATTATATGTGCACTAAATGGGGATTTTATGACCCAAATTTGATTTGTTGGCTTGAAAATGGAATGTGATACACCTAGAGCAATCTCAAGGATGGCCCTACTTAGATTCTAAAGTGCCTAAATCAAGCACTGATGTCTACTCAATTGTATTTTTCCTTTGATAATGGTTTTTCTCCTTTGGTGTAGGCTCTACCAGATTTTGTGCTTTCTGATCACTCCCCCATTAAGTTTCATGTGACATGGTAGTTCATGAAACCCAAGGTTCATAAAAACCAATCTTCCCTCAACACCTCCTTGCTCAAGCATGGGTGCACTGTGGATCACATTCATAGAGTTTGGAGTTTGGATCCTCATCTGACCCAAGATTTTATTTGGATTCTCTAGTAGAATGTGCCATAAAAAGAATTTCTCACTTTCTAAGAATCTATGGCTTCCAACTTGCTAAAATTTGATGACACTCTTACTATGCTAGTTCCTCAAAGCTTAGTCATGTGGCTTTAGCCCTAGAAAAATATCCTTTCAATGAGATCTTTTAGGTAGAGTCTCTTCTTTATGACATTTCATCTAGATTGTATATAATTACAATGCATGAGGAGATTAAATCAAAACCATAATTCACTAGCTCAAGATAGGGGATAAAGCCTCCAAAGAGTTATTTCAAATTCTTGGAGCTAAAAATTGAAGCATACAATTCAAGCTATATGTGATGTTGGTAGGAGATTAGTAGAGACACCACATATTGTTCAATCATTTGTCCACCATTATCAATAGGGGTTCAAAGCTCAAGTGTATCCATATAGCATGACATAGTCCTTCAGTAGTGTCTCATAGTGGTGCCTTGTAAAATCACTCCCATTCAACAAGTAGTTTGTGATAGGCTCCTCACTGTGGATGATATACAATAGGTAGTGGCTCATATGGTGAATAGTAAAACCCTAGACATTGGTGGTTTCTTCTATGAATTTTATAAAGTCCTATAGGATCTTATGGGTTCTAACTTATACCATGTGTATCAAGAATCCTTTTGCAAACATTATCTAGGGAAGAATATAAATAAAAGAAACATTAAATTCATACCTAAACAAGGGGATCCCAATTTGATCTATAATTGGGGGTCAATCACCCTCTTGAATGTTTCCTACAAAATCATTTCTAAATCTTTGGCACGTTGATTGTGTAATCTATTTCCACACATCATTCACCCTGAGCAAATAAGATTCATCATAAGTAGGTATATATTAGATAATGTAATTGTGATTTGGGAAGGAATGGACTAGGCTAGGAGATCTAATAAAAAATTTATGTTCATAAAAATTGATTTTGAAAAATCTTATGACTATATTGAGTGGTCTTTCATCATGGCTGTCAGGATTAGGAGAAAAATTGATTACCTTTGCATAAGCAACTAAACACAAAATTTAACTAGAATGATAAGTAACTAAAATTTAGAAACAACACAGAATTTGAGGGACAATACCCAATTGTATTAATACTCTTCCAAAAGGAAATACAATAAAGAGATCACACTCTTCCCACACCTCTAGGGCATATCAATAATCTTCCCTCAAGAGTTCTCTCTCTCAACTACAGTCACAACAAACAACTCAAACACAGAGTTGTTGTTCACCTCCACCAGTTAGTAACAATATTGCCACTCCACCAGTTAGTAACAATACTGCCAGTACCACCAAGTACTCCATGTACTCCAAGTCTGAGTACAATACATACTCCAAGTAGATCTCACCTGATCTTGTTACCTATTATGTTTCTGATCTCCCTGATCTTGCTACCACCTAAAGATCAACCTAGTTTTGCACACTTGTAAACCTAGATCTTGCACACACACACACACACACACACACACACACACACACACACACACACACACACACACACACACACACACACACACACACACACACACACACACCTGCAAATCAACTGACCTTACTTACCATGTAGATCTCACCTAATCTTGTTATACCGCAGATCAACCTGGCCTTGCACACCTGTCGACCTAGATCATACACACCCAAAAGAATCCTTCTCTCTTGGATAGAACTCTGATTCTACAAAATTGATTCTATAAGAATCCTTGAGAGTCTACACCTTTACAATATAGCCCATGAGTCTATTAAATAGATCCCATACAAACAATAATTAGACTTCTAATTATAGTAATTAGAACTGTAGCTCCAAGACTAAAATTAGTCTTCTTCATGCAAACTAACTATCCGTCTAAAATTAGACCAGTTTTAGAGATGCATGCAAATGTATGCACACACAAGCTGCCGACGTCGATTCTTGTTTGACCGATGTCAGCCGACCCATAACTGACATTGGTTACTATGAACACTGAAGATGACCGATGTTGGTTGATCAGATCGATGTCGATTGCCTACAACTCAGCAACCTCCCCCTGTTTGCATCTTGGTGAAGCTTTTAGCTCCACAACCTAATAATCTCCCACTTGGAGATAAATAGCTACACTTATACCTATACCTGTACATTGTCTAATTTGTTTCCTAGCTTGTATCCCTCTTTAAGCTTAACCTTGAAGACCAACCACCACAAATCCTTTGATTCTCCTCCTATCATCCAAGTAACCTACCACATTCAAATCTACATACCCATGTAAAGAAGTCCCTGACCCTGTATAGCATGTTAACCTGCTGCTGGTCCCTCTCAAATACCTAAGAACCCACTGAACTGCTCTCCAGTGCTTCTTTCCCAGATTGACTACAAACTTGCTAATAACACCCACTACTGGGGCAAAAATAGGTCTAGTACACATGCACTTAACCTCATCATGTGAATTGGGACACTATTCTGTGAACTATCCATCTATCAGTGTGCTAACCAGTTCTACATCCTGCATGTTGAACCTCGCCACTACCTTATTCACACAATCATCTGGAGACAAAATCAACTTGTGATCTTCCATGTCTCTATAAAAACTCATGCCAAAGAATTTTGCTCCTCCTAAATCCTTCCTGGCAGACCTCTGAGCTACCTTTACCTTTAGCTCAAAAAAACCCTGCATGTGTGACCCTACAACAAGCATACACACTACATATAGTAATAGGATAATGTTGCAATCATCATCTAACCTGGTAAAGTAAACACAATGGTTACATTGACATTGACTAAAGCCATGCTTTGTCATACACCTGTCAAACCTGTACCACTGTCTTGGAGCTTCCTCAAGACCATATAACCTGGCCTTCCATCTCATGTGTCCATTCTCTCTCTTCTTTAACCAAGGAATCCATTCATCTTTTAGTGCTTTTATCTCAGCTGACAACTCTACCAAATCTCCCATTTGGTTCTCATCCAAAGAATTCATGCCATGCTCCCACTATTTCCTAGATCCTACCTACTCTTCAGTGAACAACAAGTATAAAGAAGGGGAATAATGAATTTGAGGATTACTTACCCTTTCAGTCCTCCATATGGGTGTTTGAGACTCCTTGACAGCTTGTTGTCTGCCCAAAATCCATTTCCTGGTTGACCCTGGTCTGTACCCGACCAATGTCGAATCCACCTGATCACTGACACTGGTTCCCTGACCGATGTTAGTGTCCACTGGTTACTGACATCAGTTCCCTAACTGACGTCAGTCTCTCCCTACCTGACACCACTGACTCTGGTCTACACATGACTGACTTCGGTACCTACCTGTTCGACATCGGTTCTCACTTGACTGACGCTGGTAACTATGTTTTCTTGTGAGTGATGACTTTTTACGCGTGAGCTCACCTTGGATCAAAACCCTATCCAAACTGCCCTACTTAGAATTATTCAACCCTTGTGACTAATCTTTATCCATCATCTCCTCCATGAACACCAAGGCTTTCCAGTTCTTAAGTTTGTCAAAGACATCTGACTTCCTCTTAAGAACATGCATCTCCTTCTTACTCATGTGACCAAGCCTACAAAGCCATGTCTTTGCAACAGAAGGAGAATCAATAATACAAGTAGGTAGATAAAGAGTACCTACTTTCTTACCACATGCTAATTCAAGTGCATCCACTATGAGAGTTTTTGTGCATCTCTCATCACCCAGCTTTCCTGAAGAAATTAGCCTCATCTTCAAGACTGGGACCTACATGACCTTCTTCAACACCCATGTGTTGGTCATCTACAATTTCAGTTACACTTCACTTTTGCCAATACTTTGACAAGGCACACCAACCCCTAAATAAATCTTTCCAAAGTCTCCATGGACCTTAACATGGAAAAATACTCTATTTGGGGCTGCATGGAAAGAGGCAACAGAATCTATAAACCAAGATTCTATTTTATCCAAGGAACATGTAAGAGCAACCAGTGCAACAATACCTGCAACACATGCTTCATTATTTCCTTCATGCTGATCTTCTACCGACCAACAATCTTTCTTTACCTGCTCTTTCTTTCCATCATTTCGTAATTGATCATTCTTGCTTTTGAATTCCTCCATTCTTAGTGTACTTTCTTCTGTCATTGCTATACTCCCACTCAATCATAAACCCCTGAGAGTGACCTGTAATCAAACACAAACCTGCTCCCTACAACCTCGCTTTGATACCACTTTATCAGGTTTAGGAGCACAATTGATTACCTTTGTATAAGCAACTAAACACAGAATTTAACCAGAATGATAAGTAACTAGAATTCAGAAACAACACAAAATTTGAGAGACAATACCCAATTGTATTAATACTCTTCCAAAAGGAAATACAATAAAGAGATCACACTCTTCCCACACCTCTAGGGCATACCAGTAATCTTCCCTCAATATTTCTCTCTCTCAACTATGGTCACAACAAACAACTCAAACACAGAGTTGTTGTTCACCTCCACTAGTCAGTAACAATACTGCCAGTCCACCAGTCAGTAACAATACTACCAGTACCACCAAGTACTCCATGCACTCCAAGTCCTAGTACAACATGTACTCCAAGTAGATCTCACCTAATCTTTCTACCTATTGTGTTGTGGATCTCCCTGATCATGTTGCCACCTGTAGATCAACTTGGTTTTGCACACCTACAAACCTAGATCTCACACACACACACACACACACACACACACACACACACACACACACTTGCAGATCAACCGACCTTACTTACCATGTATATCTCACCTGATCTTGCTATACCACAGATCAACCTAGCCTTGCACACCTGCCGACCTAGATCATACACACCCAGAAGAATCCTTCTCCCTTAGATAGAACTCTGATTCTACAAAACTGATTCTACAAGAATCCTTGAGAGTCTACACCTTTACAATACAGCCCATGAGTCTATTAAATAGATCCCATACAAATAATAATTAGACTTCTAATTACAATAATTAGAACTACAGCTCCAAGACTAAAATTAGTCTTCTTCATACAAACTAATTGTCCATCTAAAATTAGACCAATTCCAAAGATGCATGCAAATGCATGCACACATAGGCTACCAACGTCAGTTCCTATCTGACCAATGTCAGCTGACCCATAACCGACATCAGTTACTGTGAACATTAAAGATGACCGACGTCAGTTGATCAAACCGACCTCAGTTGCCTGCAACTCAGCAACCTCCCCCTATTTGCATCCTAGTGAAGCTTTTAGCTCCACAACCTAACATTGGCCATGCTTAAATCCTTGGGCTTTAGGCCAAATTTCATTCAAACTATTCATATACTTTTTTCAGATGCCTCTTCTATCCTCTTTATTGATGGAGTCACCTCTAAAAGTTTGGTTTGTTTCACTCTATTCACCAAGGATGCCCTTTGGCACTTAACCTATATGTTCTTGTAGCAAAGGATTTCGGATATCTTCCTAGTAATGCCCAAGCTAGGGGCCTTGTCAAAGGAATCTATCTCCCTCTAGATAAAGAAAACACTAAATAATATATGCATTTATTGAATGTCCACTTTGTTGATGATTCTTTCCTTAATATTATTGAAGATGAGGATAATGTAAATAATGCTTTGTAGTATCTCAAAACCTTCTACCTTGCCTACCTCAAACATCGAATGACAAAAAACTCATTGTTATAGGCAATCATACCTCCCCCCACTGATATGGGTGGGCCTAAATCTAACATGATGAAATCTTCAAGTTTATTGGCATTTTTTTTATTTTGATGCCTCTACACCCATGTTATGGTAATATGTTGTTAACAAAGTAGCAAAAAAATTGGAGTATTGGGTGACTAAGCCCTTATCATTAGTAGGAAAATTGCAAATCTGTTTGAAATTACATGTGACCACCCATGTTTACTACTCTTCATTCTAGGTGCCTTCCACAAGTTCTTACCAAAAACTTGAAAATATTCTTAGAGACATCCTTTGGGCCAATTTTTCACATGGCCATGGATTCCACATGGTTTCTTGGGATTACTGCTACCTCATGTGGGACATCAAAGGTATGAGGCTCATCGACATGACTCATCAAAGAATTATTTTATGTCTCAAGTGGATTGTGTAAGTAATTAGAGGAAAGGAATATTATAAGGTGTTGTTTTATCACTACATATTTTTA
The DNA here is from genome assembly GCA_037957365.1 of Torreya grandis. Lineage (NCBI taxonomy): Eukaryota > Viridiplantae > Streptophyta > Pinopsida > Cupressales > Taxaceae > Torreya > Torreya grandis. The sequence continues at coordinate 2,098,788 of JARHVA010003164.1, read as the reverse complement.
GGCCTTCACAAAGGCAAGAAATCTTGGAAAGGACTTGGCTTCTCCAATCTACTCATCATCAAAACCCCTATTCAAATCATAGGGTCCTTTATGGCTAAAAGTATTTGGAAAGCATGAAAAAGATCAAGCCATGGCTTCTATAGAATGGCTTAGGATTCTGAGATGGGTTTTCTATTAATTCTCATTTGTTGTGTTGGTAACCTATTATCAATTTTATTGAATTCCTTTTGATCAAGGTTCCCTAGATCAATGCTCTCATTTTGTTTTGTAGAGGCATTCATATTGTCCAAGACATATTTTGTAATTAGTCTCACTCTTGGATATCCTAGGAGGAGGTGAAAACCAAATTCTAGTTAGCCAATGATGATAGAGAATATTATGAATAAATACTTAATGTTGTTCCAAATTCAACGCTTCATAAAATATATTTTATTTTTGCTCATCCTTTGTAGAAGGCTTGAAAGTGGTATGTTGAAACTCCATTTTGTAATTACACTCACCAACTTGGCTATGGGTTGTTTACTCCCCACATGCCTATGGTGGACAAGCTTAACTCTCACTGGTATCTTCATTCTTTAGTTCATACCTAGTCCTTCCATTTTCATATTATTTGGGAGGCTTGTTTGGAGCCTAGATTATCTCAATTCACTTGGTGTGTTCTATATTAGGGCCTGCCTATAGGTAGATGACTTGAATATTTATGAATCCCCCCCAAATTCCCTTTTAATGGCCATATGGAAACACTCCCTCATCTTTTCTATCACTACTCCAAATCCCAACGGGTTTGGACATGGATTCATGACCTTTTTTAGCCTTTCTATCTTGAGTTCTTTCAGTGGCAGCATATTCTTCTTAGATATAAACTCACCTTGCCTTTTTAATACACCCAACTCTAGCATACTTTCAAAGTGGTTATTCTATTTGGGTTATGGAAATAAAGAAATAATATAGTGTTTAACAAGGTTTCTTCAGATCATAATTTTTCTAGTTTTAGCAAATCTTTCATTATTTTTAATGTGATTTTGTAGATTCAAGTGAAAGAAAATAAAATTGCCATAAATATTGGCCATATTTAGGACCTTTTTACTCATTTATGAGATGTTCTTTGTGTTATGGCATGAATTATTCCTTCTCTATCTAAAGACAAAATTGTTATAATAAATGCTAGTCCTCCTCCCTGAGGTGGTCACTAATGTATCCGGTCTCGATATTGCTCTCATAGTGGTAATATGTATCAACACATGTCTCCTCCTGGACAATAGCAAGGGTGGCATCCCCCACCTCCTTCCCCTACTAGGTAAAATGTTGGGGTTTATCCTTCTCTATGTCTAGATGATTGGGGGGTGCCACTGGAGGTTAAACAAAGATGTTGGATAAGTTCCTCAAGATCTCTCTTGCCATTTCTCCTACTCGACAATAGGAAGGTGATAAGGATAATTCTTAGGCTTTTAGTTGGGAGCCAATTATAGATGGCAATGACTTGTCTAGCTTAGGTTGGGGTCCAGATGATAGGGACCCTCTACCTTATAGCCTTGTTTTGGTAGATTAATGTTTTATTTTATGTTTATGATGCTTTGATGACTCATTCCTAGGTGGGGCCTAGCGTTATTTTTATTTCTATTATTTGTTCTTAATGTTGGCCTAGTCTGACCACCTTTTTTGTGAATTATTTGTGTATTATATATTTTATTAATATATAGATATATTTCATCAAAAAAAAATGTTGAGCTTCAATTTACAATTGACTAAGTAGCAAAATGAAAGAGGATGGAAGCAATGGAGGAAGGAGGTTTTCAAAGCCTCTCGTTAGTCACTAAGGATGGGGCACATTGATGTGGTGATGTCTTTTTAATTTGTGAGGTGTAATTCATTTCTTTTAGAATAGTGTGTTTTGTGCCAAATCAACTAAAGACAAGGGAAATGTTTTAGTGGCAATGAATATTTTATAAGTTGTTTTTGTTTGAGTAGTATCAAACATGGACAAATGATACAAAAAAAGACAATGAGGCTTTAGTCCTCATACTATTCTATTTTATAATATTATGTTGTGTGCAAAATAATAATAAAAGTGGTATGTAACCCCTATTGTGAAAAAATTGTAAAATGTTTCTCAAAATTTATTATAACACTCATGGATTTTGTGCAAGCCCATGTGGCATGATTGTCTGTTCAAGTGTATGTGGTGCACCATGGCTGAATTTAGCTCCGTTGGCAACACATTGTAGTGTAAAAATGAGATATGTTTTACCATTTAAAAAATAAGGGGGAATGTTGGGAATTAGTATTTACATTAGGTAAATTACTATTTACTATTTTTTATTTACCTTGTGGTTAATATGGTTATTATTGGTTAGTGGGTTGATCATATATATTGTTAATAAAAAACAATATTTTACAGTTAGTTTATAGTTAGGTGGTTAGATATTCAGGATATATTAGAATCTCCCTATCTATAGGAAATACAATTCCTATATATGTATGTATGTATGTATGTATGTATGTATGTATGTATTGTGTTGGATGAATTAAAATATTGTGGAATACATAATATTATTGTTTAGGGAAATAAATCTCTATGTGTTTGGATCTCTATTTGCATAAAGCTTGTCCATTTTATAACAAGGGAATTAGCCATGAAATTCCCATTAAGAAGTTGCAAGGGATCCATAGTAGGCAAGGAAATAACATAGATAAGGTCTTAAGATTGGGAATTGGTAACTAGATAGCTAAAACCTTCAGTAACAAACACATTAAGAGTTAAAGTGAGTGGGAAAGGCTCCATAATGGATTTGAAAAGACCAAAATTCTTTGAGCTAACTCCATTAATATAAATAAAGGTAGTGGCATAAACAAAAAACATATGAACCAATTTCAATAAGATTGGGCTAAATCTGAAAGCTTGCAACATAGCCAAAATAAATGGCCGTTCTATACAGTCATATGCATTTTTGAAGTCAATGTTTGTAAACATGGTCTTTTGATTGGAGTGGTGAGCCCATTTCATGCCTCCCACAAAAATCTAATATTATACAAGATATATTTGCCTTGGATGAACCCTATCTACTTAGGTTGAATAATAAAAGGTAGAAGGTGGTGAAATCTAAGGATTAAATCCTTGGCAATAATCTTGTAGGATACTTTAAGAAGAGTGATAAGCCTCCAATTACATATTAATTTATTGTTGCTATATTTTGAGATGAATTGTATGTTCCCTCTATTAATACTTGGGTCCAAAGATTGTTTTGGAAGGATTCAAGGTAGACTTGATAAAGATAATGCCCAAAAATGTCTCACATTTTTATTAAATTCACAAGGAAAGCCATCACTACTAGGATATTTTTTATTGGCCATTTTCATAAATGCTTCATATAAATCCTCAACATAGAGTTGTCTATCACAAAAAACTATTTGAGTAGGAGTGACTTTGTTCAGAATAAATGAAATACCTTGGTCAAGACTTTAATATCTCTTTAGGGAATGTTCTTGAGCTATGAAAACATGTTGGTAATGTTTTAGCAAAGGTTCTAACCATTTCAATAATTTCAGTGTGGTGTTGACCATATTCCTAGATGATTTTCATTTGTTACAATGGATTTTTGGCTTTAATCATTTGAAAAAAGAATTGAAACTCTATCACCCACTTTGAGACCATAAAAATGATCTTAAATTTCAATGCCTCAAGCATTATACATGTATATAATTTATATATTTTACCTCTATCTCACCAATTAAATTATATAATTTCATTGAAGGAGTTTTTCTTGAGTGCCTCTACTAAATGGCTCAATTCCAAAGAGGATACATAGTAGGAGCATTATTTTATCTTGTAAAGTTGGTAGGCATAGATCCAAATAAATTTAGTCATCTGATTGAGTGCACCATCCCACCATTGAATCTATCCTAGATACTTAATAGGTTGGGGTATCAGGTTTGATACCCACATAATTTGTGGGACCATGGTTCAATGGGACCGTATTTAGAGAAAATTGATTTTTTTAAATATTTTGATTTTTGAACTACCAAATAATGTGAAAGCAGATAGACAAATGGTCGAAAAACAAAAAAATCTAGTAAGGCTTCTACCATATAAGAAAAATTATTGTCAAAGGAGAAATATGAATGTGTTATGATCTACACTTATAGTATTTGTAATATGAATAATATAATGTATATTAACATAACATAATACATATTGCTTGGCCAAGATGCCTAAATATTCAATATATGTAGAAATATAATAATACCTTTAAAGTAGGGCAACACCATTAAATACTCTTTTAGGAAGGAATAACTCCACAGTATCTCTTCGAGGTGACAACCTCCAATATCCTTCTACCAAATAAAGAACTCTACACTTACTTGATTGATTTACAATGACATTCACCTCCTTTATATAGACATCTATATAATTAATAATGGATGGGTAACCTCATGATCCCAATATAGACTGACCATTGCCCAATGCACTAATTCCACAAGTTACTCATTTATCCTAATATATTAGACCCATATAACTAAGGGGGAATGTGTGACACATGTCAGCATCTCTATCAACTCGTATAAATTAATATATCATACCCATAGGTACATAGCATTCCTTTGCTCCTTGACATGCTTCATCCACAAACATAAGAAAAAACCAAATAATGAGTGTGCTTCAAATCATTGCGCACTTGTCTCCAATCTTGATAATCTAACCATCCGTATGTGATCTTGGTAGGTGATAACTCTCCAACCTTGTTTAAAAATTGAATTTTTCTACTACGACTCCATTCATAATCATAATTGTACTACTTTGGTGTCCATGCATAATTATTCCTCCTTTTATTTCATGTGTGATATTCTATTGTGCTAATCTAATTCCATGCATGACCATAGTATTTATTCTTCCATGCATAGTCATAATTACTTCTACACTCATTCCATGTTTCATAGGCCATTGTGTTACTCTGATTCCATACTTGACCATAGTAGTTCTTCTTTGTCTTCTATGCATAGCCATAGTTATTGGTAATCTGATTTCCTATATATCTAAAGTGATTTTTGTTCTAAAATTATTTCACATGGCTCCACGATTATTTCCTCTCATGATTATGTGGGTGTTGATATACCTCAACTTGTTATAATACTTTGATGTTATTAACCTTGTCTTTTACCTCTTTCACCATTTATTTTTGTGGTTCCCTTGTCTCTTGAGTAGATGAAGTGTTCTACTCTACTTGTACTATTTCTTCATTTATGCCTTCATCTAAATCTTCCTCTTGCTCTTCTTCACTTACTTTAATATCATCTTTATGCTCTACCTTGATTATTGTTTGTGCCTTTCCAATTATGATTTCTTATAAAGTAACCTTTTTTTTCCTATACCAAATCTTCATGAACTTCTTCTGAACATTAATATTGATTGTTTCTAAAGTTTATAACCATGATATCCAAGAGCCATATCCACACCATCCATATCCAACAAATAAAAATCTGAATGTAAAACATATTTTTCCATAATGAATTTCAAATCTTCAAAAACTATATTAATCTTAACATCTACTTGAGCCTCCTTGATATTTTTTTCTTGAACTTATAGATGTTGGGTCACATTCATGTTGATGAAGCTATACTTACTACTAGGGTTTATGGGCACAATAACCTTCTTCTTTTGAATACATTCATGAAACTAAAAAATTAACTCTGATTGATTTCGAGACAAATTATTTAAACCCTTATCATCTAATCCTTCTTCTTCCTATTCGATATCAACTACCTCTCCTTCTACACTCTCTGTAGTCTCTTCATCATCATTATTATGCTCTATTTTTCTTTTTCATAATCACCTACATGATCTTCCTCATTGCCATCATAAAAATTATTTCTTTGTGTTTTTCCACATCATAATCCTCAACCTCTCTTCCTAAATCCTTTGTAGCTCCCTCCTCATCACCATTAAGTTCATCCTTTTTTTCATCTTCTTCTTCTTCATCTACACTCTCTTCTTGGTTATCATTATTAGTCTCTTCTTTCCCTGCATACCCATTTTTTTCCATAGAATACTTATCCAAAATATTTTTTTCATTTTTTTAAAACTCTCATCAAATGTTTGAATTGTTTGTAATCCATTTGACCCATGATTCATTAAAAAAAAAAATACGAGGGTTAAGGAAAAAACCCTAAATATTTAATGGCTCATGTGAAACTGATCTAAATAGTCTAAATTTTTTATTGTAGCTTCCATGTATGATATTTTAAATTCAATAAAATGTTTTGGAAAAAAGTCTAATTATTTTGGCCTATAGAGAGAGTTTATGAAAAATCATAAAACCACAATAAATTAGTCAAATATTTTTTTAAAATTCTAAAATTTTAAATGTATCTCTCTTAATAATACAATATCAATAAAAAAATTAAAAAATACCTGATATTTTTGAAGATATGAAGAATTTATTATAAACCCTAAAATATCAATAACGACCTCAAAATGGTATTATTATTTTTGAAATAATATGAAGGAAAAAGAACATGAAAATGATCATAAAATCTCAATTTGTTTACTGTGGCTTCTTTAATGTATTATTCATCTCTAGTAAAACAAGTATATAAAAATTCAAAATAGATTGCAAGATATTAACAATTCCACAAAACTAGGGTTTCGGCCCACACATTACCCATATCAAAGCTTTGTGAAAAATATAATGTAAATCAGCACAACACAATAGATATTGGTGGGCCAAGATGGCCAAAAACTCAATATACGTGGAAATAGAATAATACCCTTAAGGTAGGGTAACACCATATAATACTCTTTTAAGAAGGAATGACTCCACAATGTCTCTTCGAGGAGAAAACCTCCAATATCGTACTACCAAATAGAATGCTCAACACTTGATTGATTTTTAATGGTATTCACCTCCTTTATATATACCTCTATATAACTAACAATGGATGGGTAACCTCATAATCCTAATGTAGGCAGACCATTACCCAATACACTAATTCCACAAGTTACTCATTTATCCTAATATATTGGACCTATATAACTAACTAATGGGGGATGTGTGCCACATGTCATCTTCTCCATCAACCCATATGCATTAATATATCATATCCATCAACCCATATACATTAATCTATCATATCCCTAGACTAATGATAAAGAACATGATAACATTAAAAATCATCTTATAAGTGCATCTAAAACCCCTAAACATAGTAAATAGAAATAAGGGAACCAAGGGAATAAGAACTTGTAGGAGATGCAAGAAAAGAGAGGATATGAAACAATCATTATCATGGATAGAGATAGTGAGGATTTGTAAGAAACTAGTAAATAGGGAGAGAAGAACAGAGAGTAGGATCAGGCACAAATAACAACTAAGAAAAATAAAGAGAAGAAGGGGACTAAAATTCTAGAGAAAGGGGAGTTAGCATAGAATCAAAAGGATAAAAATGTGGAGTTTAACAATTTGGTGGCCTCACTCATAGGTAAGGAAAATTCAAACAAAATTGTGGAATAAATTGACCTATAGAAAGAATTAATGAGGTGCTTCATGCGTGAGATTACGGAGTTGAAGGGAAAGATGAATGTGCTTCAGTAGAAGAATGCTAAAATCTCTCAAACCTTTGTATAGGGAGAGGACATCAAGATTCAATACAACATGCTAATGAGAATCTCTAAATCAAGATAAGTTTTATAGTCAATTATAGTAAGGTTGCAATGTATGAAGGTATTTAAAACATGTAAAATCTTATGGCTCATCTTAGAGAATTGTTTAAACCCAGCTATATTGGGAAAGGTAAGGGCAAAAAGAGGGCAGAGTGGTAGTGCTCAACACACAATAGACCATGAAAGTTTATTGATGCAAATAGATATGAACCTCAAGAAAATGAAGGCATGTTGGGAAGATGTGTCTAGAAGCTTGAAATTAGATTAATTTTTATGTTGTTTTGAGGTTGTCTCGGAGGTATTTTGTAGATGTTTTTAGACTATGTTGGTCCTTGTTTCTCTGTTTGGATTGGATAGACTTGTGTCTCTTTTGTACTAGATCTTCTCCTACGGTTTGGGGACCCTACTTCAAAAAAATTCCACCCCCCCCCTTTAACCTAAATTAAAAATATGTATCATATTCCTAAGTACATAGAAGATTGAGTGAAGAGCATAGCTCAATCGAGCCATTTTAGCATGCTATCAAATATGTTTCTAAGGTTGGTCTAAGTATATAGAGCTTCAGATGTGGGATGATGATTGGTGTTATGGTCATAAAACCCAAATTTATTTCACATGAAAAAACACACCTCTATTTTGTCAACTATCCATCTCATTGGTAGAATGACAATATCATCAATAGTTTGTTCCCCCGTATTGACTTTGCCATATATTTCACAATGGACTTCAAGTAATGAATTAGAAATCCATCACCATGGATCTATCTTTTCATGCACATAATTTAAGTCATAAACATTAATGATGCCAAAAGAGCGGTTCTTAATATTGAAAAGGGACCAAATGACATGACGTGAAGTATCACATCTAGAATTCATAAACTATGGTCGCCATTTTAAAGAAATAAATATCATAAGGCCATCATGACTTGGGTCATGATTTCTTTTTAGTACTAAACTTTTAGGCCATATTAATTTGTTGATAGCACAGAGAATGAAACTCACCACCTTAATTACCTACAGGTAGAGAATGTCCATATCTACAAACATTTTCTTGAAATCTCTCACCACATATTTATGAGTTGAGTCTATAAGACTCCAAAATTTTCATGAGTAAAAATTCATAGAATATAAGTGTTGAGTGACATATCCTTAGGATTAATCCCTTCAAGGGCTTCATATTTATTCTTCAATAATTATTCATTGTTGGAAAGACAAAAAATCCTGATGTTGATCAACTCAGTTGGTTACTAAATCAACCACATACTTTTCATCCTCTGTAGATTCTCAAAGAGAGGGACTATGAGAGAAAAGTGGAGATTCTCGGGAGGGAATGTGTGAGCACTTGCTTGCACCTGAATGGGAGAAAATATGTGGTGGAAGAGAAAAACCATTGAAGTGGCCATAATATTTGTGGCCATAGGAGTACTATAAAAATGGGTTTTTGTCACTTCCACATCATAATAGGTATGCTCCTTAGCATGTTGAGTGCTAGTTAGCAAGTCCCTAGTAGAATGAGTTGTATGGATAGGTGCTTTTGGTGAAAAATTAGAATACATTTTTTTTACTTATCACAAGAGTATAATGAGAGGGCTCTTTATTATAGTTTTTTTTGGTCCCCCAATAGTTTTGTACCCATCTTCTTGAGTAATCTTGGGGATATATGAAGTGGGCTTAGGAGTTGGCATGTTGCAAGGTAAATACAGTGGGTAGTTCTTGATCTTGTGATCTATGGATTGAAAATGGATACAAGTGTTGGACAAGTTGATATAGAGGACCTACTGTGAGTGTCAAGACTCACCAACTTTAATCTCAACAAATTATTTGAGATCCTTCGATAAATCTACCTCAGCACATACCTATTTTTTGGGGCAGGTGGAATAGAATATTGTAGGCTCATGGCAGACATCAACGCCAATGGAATATGTGGTTTGGTTAATGAAATGCAAACAAGGAAGAGTTAACTTAGGGAACTCCACCTAGATGGGGGATTTCAGATAAACATGCTCTGAGACAACAAAATCTTGGGTTCAAGTGGAGAGCACGAACAAGGAGTTATAGATGTACAAGGTAGTGGACTTGTTCAATATCACACCGCATGGGTAGGGTCTATGAAATGCAGTAGAAAAATCCCTTTCTCATATTTTAGACACCCTCTAGATTAATGACATGAATGGTGCAAGCAGATTGAAACCAAGTCTTAAGCATGCTTTTAGAAAGGATACAACACACAAAATATCCTATTAATCAAAACTGATCCAAACCAATGACAGGTAAAATTAAACTCAGTTTTGATATAGGCAAAACAACTTCTGGTTGAGAGTCATTACCTTGTGGTAAACTTTGAAGACAAATTTTCTCGATTGTTTGAGAGGTAGTGCCATGGCCTGAAGCTCCTCCTTATTCCGTCACAACTTCAACAGATGGATGAGAAGCTAGGGAGGTCATTAAATACTCTGAGCTCTCCCTAAGGTGAGGTTTCTAAATGCCAATAAATGTTATTATCTTGCAGGTGCCAACAGGAACTGCAATATAAACATAAATCAGTGAGAAATGATAGCAGCAATGCACATAACCAAAACCCTAGCAAAGCATTTTTTCTCCCTTGATCTTTAAGTTTTTCCTTTCAATACCATTTTGAAGCTGATAAAAACTATGAAAACATATATATATATATATATATATGAATGAATGAATGACAAGTTTTTATGGTGCCTATCGGCTTTAAAATGGTGTCGGCCTTTAAATGGCATCTGTCGTAGATACTTAATAGTTATGGTGTTAGATGTTACTGCGATTGAAACTTTAGAAACATTCATTTTTAATGTTTCTTTAGTTGCATACCCACAAGAGCATTAAAAAAAAAAAAATTGCATGCATAACTAAGAAATCCCATTTTTATTGGAAACAATTCATGAATTTATTTTAAAAGAAAACAGTATATAGGACCTAACCGATTAAAAACCATGTCCACGGCCTTGGAAGCTAATTTTGCTTTGGCGTCTAAATACCGTACAACATTCATAATTTAGCAAGCCCTGACACTAAAACAATTCTGCAGGGAATGGCGTATCTTATCGACAACTCAATTTACGCCGACCAATGCCAGCAATGGAGGAGAAAATATGTGACAAGCCTTTACATAAGAATGGCTTGGGAATCTCAACCATTTCTCTTTCCGTGTAATTATTGACGATCATTTTTTCTCTCTTTCTATTTTCGCAATTTCTTTCCTTCTCCTCTGATGATGATGATGTTCCTTGCTTTGCTTGAGTGGTCCTATGGGAAGGAGAGTGAGCCTGTATTTCCTCCCGGGCTACACTTTCCTCTTCTGCATCTTCCTGCTTCTCTTGGGGATTCTCAGATTCGTGAGAAACACCTAATCCCTTCATTAAATCTTCTTCTAATGATATTTGGAGCTCACGATCAGATGATGGACAGCCTTCCCCAGGAACCTTCCTGCATTGCTCCTCCACTGTAATTACCATTGACATACCATCTTCTGGATGAGTAGGAAACAACATCTCCATCTCCATATCAACATTTTGATGCTGCACTTTTTCAGTGTCGGAAATCGCTGCCATCTTATTTGTCGTTTCTTCAGTTTGAGGTTGGTGTTGTTTTTGCTGTCGCGGACGATTACGGGACGAATGAATATGATTATTGTAAGGAATAAATCTGTTCTGCTTGAATTTGGGCATGGCAATGTGCAACACACCCTGGTGAAAGGTAGCTCTAATGGCGCCGACATTCACGTCCTGTGGAATTCTGAAAGGCCGCCTTCTCGTGGAGCTAATTGGACCGCCATTATCCACCAGCCGCCACGTCCAGCTTAGCATTCCCATGTCTTGGGAATACTTTTGTCCGCGTATAATGAAACTGCGTTCGTTGTCCATTTCCAACTGTATATCTTCTTTCTTCAAACCTACACAGCATAGTCACACACAAACCCAAGTTAGAGGATCTAATTTCATCTGAAACACGATAAACCTGTTAAAAACAAAAGTTTGGAGGAGGAATGTATAAAGTATAATGTACCTTGTAGGCTAAGATTGAGGAAATAGGAGGAGCGAGTGTCTCTCAAATGGACTCCTTCGACTAAAGCGTGGCCATCGCTACAATTTCTGCTGCGTACAGCCAAATTTAATTCCATTGTAATTATCAATGCAACAAAGAGGACACTCCTAACGAATCTCAAAGATGGTATGTGGACTGTACTTTGAAATTTGGTAAGCTAAAACGCTGGATCAATGAGATATGTGTTTACAGACATGGGTGTATATAAAAAGACGAATGAATGATTCTCTACGTGGGTTGAAATTTTCGCTTTCCGACCAATTTCCTTTGGTTTGTTTGGAAAGCAAGAATAGAATAGATTTCACTTGTCATTACTCACTTGCTGCTTTTGCTCCCTCTTGTGGACGGTTAAAATGAATACCAAGTTTATGGCCGAAGGAACTCTCTCCATACTCCTTGTTTGAAAGTATTGTAAAATACCTATCCATCGTTTAGTTCTAATTAGTCCCGGACGTTCCATGTTTTTTTAAACCAGCAATTAGCAATTGTATGAAGGAGGTGCCCAGAAAAGGTATTGTAATAGTGGTGGGAGATATTTAGAAATAAAAGTAGAGGTTAGAATGAAAATAAAGTATTGTAATAGTGGTGGTAGATATTTAGAAATAAAAGTAGAGATTATCTTGAGATGACTTAAATATAAAGGAGTAAAAATTCAATAAAAATTATAATAAAATTAAAATTTTCATGAAATTTTATAAATACCTAATAACAAATGAAAAGACGTTAATGTTATCTAGAAAAAAATCAATCAATCAAGAGGAAAATGTAACATGGAATGAAACATGTGTTCTTCCTTTCTTATGATCTTGATGTATGCATTGTCTTGTACTCTTGCATAACTATCAAAAAAGAAAGGAGGAGAGATGTGAAGGTCTTATAAGAAAAGGATTTTTGAGATTGCAATAAAATTCAATACTTGACATTCAATGTTTCTAATGCCAATTGTTATTTTCTTCAATTTTATGGATGATGACTTCTATATCATTAAAGCCCAAACCATTTTCAATGGAAGTTGTTTCAAGTTGCCATGAATAATAAGGAAATCAAAAAATACTTAGGAATATTCACAACCCATGCTAGACCTATATTTTATTTCAGTTGGACAACTACAAACATTGGTATGTTAAGTGCATGTGTGCCAATTTTAGGAATAATAGTATAATTTTTAAACAAGAGAATCATTGACTAAGCTAGCCTTCAACCACAAATTCACAATAAGAATAACTTATTGACCCTTTGAAAAATAATAGCTTTGGCCTCTATTTGATCATCATTAGGATATCTAAAGTTTTTATCCTAATATGCTCTTCATTAGTGTGTGCAATCATAATATTTAATGATTTCAACATTTATGTATTATCTGTCATACCAAAATTATTTAGTATGAATCAATGTGTTGATGAATGAAATGAATATTGTTCCTTTGAATTGAAAGATGCATCCGATCAAGACATTAAAAAGTTCTAATCTTCAACTTTTAGTTCAACATTTTGAATATTCAACAAGAGATTTCAAAAATCCACTCGACATGGATATGAAAAAATGTGTAGAATGTGATAACAATGTGTTTAACTCTAGGTTTAGATAAGGATCCTATGGGATTAGGGTTAAGAATATATAAATGAATAAGCACAAGGATGATAAAAATATCTATAGTGGGCCAATTAATTACAAAACTCAGATACAACATATACTGAATTTATTATGGTGACATATGATAAAAATAGTATATACAACTATGCTAGATATTATAATGATAATAAAAATAAGATACTTAGTTGGTATATATATATATATATATATATATATATATATATATATATATATATATATATATACATGTATACATGTATACATACATATACATATATACATATACATATACATATACATATACATATACATATACATATACATATACATATATATATATATATATATATATATATATATATATATATATATATATAAAGTAGACTAGATCTAGATTCTATAATAGTCATTTAATTCTAGAAATTATACCTCTGTAACCATAGACACTTTGGTTGACCTAGGAAGATTGTGTTCACACTAATGTCTAACTTGGATGAAGGTGTCCAATGTGGAATACTTGATAAAACTAGATGTGAGCATCTAAATGCTTCTAAGTTCTATGTCACCTTCGCTCTAGTGTATTCAGATTTGGGTCATGGACTGTCACTCTTTATCAAATAAAAAAAATTTATTCTTCATCTTCATATTGATTGTGGTAAAAATGGATTAGTGGGAACACGATGTTGAGCTACTACAAAGAACCCTCTATCAATGATCATGACCTACATAGCCTATACTCTAAAGAGGTCTTTATATTTATGTAATTCATACCTTACATGTTGGCTTGCATGTGTATCATGAAATATGTGATAAGTACATACATTGACCTAACTTGTAACTTGAAAAATATGGCTCATGGGATGCACCTTCAATACTTTATACCTATAAATGTGTTGTCCCTATAACTGATATGAAAATAGGATAAAATAAGGAATCTTTACTCACTTGAATATTTGATTGAATTATTTTGGTAAGTTTATTTGTGAGTTGTTTAGTTTGTGCTAGGTATTTGTTAGGTGAGGATTGAATGGGGATTGATCTTGTATTTATACCGATCCCTTTATAGAATGTCGTGAATTAAAGCACTTAGGTTGACCATAGGTATATGTTTCATTTTAAAATTAGATGACTTTGAGGAAGTGGATAACTATGTCAGGTCAGGACACTTACATCGACATAGGTGTCTGACTAGGATGTAAATGTCTAAGAAGTAGAAAATCAAGTATAAGACCAAAACTTATAGATATGGAAGATAAGTAGGTTTATAAAATTTTAAACATGATAAAAGGTCTAAGTCATCATATTGACAATGGTTTGACTAAGAGATAATTAATAAGCACAAAGAGATAATGTATGGAAATCTTTTAGTAGCAGGAAAGGTCTATAAATTGAAAGCACATCCATAATATGTATTTATCAAATGTACAAGAATAAGGTGCTATATAATTCAAAAATATTATTTACATTTGAACCCCCTTTAATGTAGTAATGAAATTGCTAGTTTAAATAAAAAATAATTGTTTACATAGGTGTGTATAACACACCTTGCCTTTACTTCAATCCAACTTGAGTGATTTGTTGGTGATTGACCTTTAACTAAGAGTATGTTATGATATATAATTAGTGTATATAGTTTGAAAATTAAAACATTTAAAATGATTGAAACTGAAAGAGAGCAAGGTTTAGGAGTACATGTGTATTGGTGCAGCTACCTTGCCTTTTGAAAATTTGATTTGAAAATATGAAAAATGTATCATTATGAAGCATTAGAGCTAAGATTATGAAAAATATAAAACCTAAAAAGTACATATATATAAAGAGATAGAAATATATTGGAGGACACATAGCCCCCAACTTTGGAGAAAAGATAAGTTGTCAACTAACAATTGAGATAATTTCAACTACGCAACCCAATCACACTTACAAACTGGTGAGTGTGAGT
Source organism: Torreya grandis (assembly GCA_037957365.1). NCBI lineage: Eukaryota > Viridiplantae > Streptophyta > Pinopsida > Cupressales > Taxaceae > Torreya > Torreya grandis. The sequence goes on along the minus strand of JARHVA010003164.1, from coordinate 2,083,526 downwards.
GAACCAAGTCAGATCAAATTGTAAAACTAGTGAGATCAGATGATGTAATCAATTTCAACCTATAAACTTGGAAAGATTGAGTGATATAATCACCTCAATCATACTAAAAATTAACCAACTTATGCCTTAAATAAAATTGATATAGTCAGTAAAAGTCCAACCTAGTGGGTGATGATAGTCCATAGAAGTGTTTAAAATCTAAAATTTGATTTGATTTTAGAAATTTTAGGTGCTTTTTGCATAGCATATGCACCTTAGATATGTCTCATATTGAAATTATGTATAATAAAATTCTACCCAATTTATGTATCTAAATCATATAATTATGCAATTTGGTCAATTTACAAACTATTTAAGTGTGGATGTTTTTATAACATGCATCCACTAAATATCAAAAACTACAATTGTTGTAAGTGTGGAGAACATGTTTCAAAAACATTTTCCCACTATAATTTGAATTTGTGATGAATGTGGAAGTCATGCCTCTATGGCATGACCTCACGTGTATATTTGAGATGATGAGAATTATAAACTAGTATTCACCTTACCTTATTGATGATTGTCATTGATGTCAAAGGTGCATCTTGCATGAGGTTGATGTCATTGAGAGAGTGTGCCTAGTTGGTAGTATGTTGATGTGATAAGGGGTATTGATAGAGTTTTTTCATTGAAAGATGTTGTCATAAGAGATAATTTCAATGTAACTAAATCATTATGGTTGTATAAAGGTACATTTCTTTGATTTCAAGTTCTTAAGTACCCTAAACCTAGTCATGGCATGAAGAGACCTTATGCGAAGGTATGAGCATGTGGCTTGGTGAGATGAGTGCACACAGGAATGAGTGGTTATATGAGGTTGTTTGAGCATGTATGAGATGAATTGGAACACTCATGAGAGTTTAAGGGTGAGCCTATAGGGGTAGGACCTCCAGTCCAAGTATGCATGTAGACCTCTCTTAAACATTGCCTAGCCTAATGAAAGGAGAAAAAAATAAAAGGAGAAAAAAAAAATTCATCTCATTGAAGAAGAATGTTGTAGGAATAGTGAGATTTGGAGACAACACAACTTCTAATATAGTTGTTAAGGGTATCTTGAGTTTGGATAATGGGAAGACCAAGCCATAAAATGTGTTGTATATGGAAGGTTTGAAATATAACATGCTTAGTTTAAATCAAATGTGTAACCAAGGACACACACTAACCTTCCATGAAAAAGGGTATGAGATAAGGAGAGAAAAATTAGGAAGGCTAATTGCCAATGCTAAGAGGATTGATAAAAATATATATGTCTTGAATGAAATCAATAAGAAGAGATGCTTTATGAGAAATATGGATGAAATTTGGCTATGTCATAGAAGGTTAGGTCACCTAAACTTTGAAAATATAGTCAAGATAAGCACTAATAAGTGAGTGAATAATATGCATAAGATCACCAAACCTACAAACATACTTTGTAAGGCATGTCAACATGGTAAGAAAAATAGAAGAATGTTCATGTCCAAGGTGTAATATACTACAATACCCTTGGAGTTAATACACACTAATCTTTATGGGCCTACAAGAACCCAAAGCATTCAAGTAGATAGCTACTTCATGTTACTCATAGATGACTACACAAGAATGACTTGGGTAGCATTTTTTAAAGAAAATTCATATGCTCTTGATAAGTTAAAGGCATTAAAGGCCTTTGTTGAGAATGATAATAATGAGAAGATAAAGTTCCTAAGATATGATAGAGGAGGAGAGTTTTGGTCTAATGAGTTTGATGAATTCTGTGAGGTTCATGGAATAAGAGATAATTATCAGTAGCTAGGACACTCAGTAGAATGGGGTAGTGGAAAGAAAGAATATGATAGTTCAAGATATAGAAAGAACTATGATAAATGAGTTTAAATTATCTAATGTATATTGGAGAGAGGTAGTAAAAACTACAATCTATATTTTGAATAGAGGATAGATAAGGACAAATGGTAATAAGACTCTTTATGAACTATGGAAAGGTAGACCTACTAATGTGGAACACTTTAGAGTGTTTGGGAGTAAATGTTTCATAAAAAAATATGATGAATACTTAGGAAAGTTAAATTCTATATTTGATGAAGGTATATTCTAAGGATTCTCATCAATGAGCTCGACCTATAGATGTTATAACAAGAGGTTACACAAGATAGTGGAAGGCACCAATGTGAAGATTGATGAGACAAAGAAATCACATTCATAGGCAAAAAATACATTAGAGATTTTGGATTTCAATAATGAAGAAACTATATAGGTTGATAAGGAAGAAGAAGAAGTCGAGGAAAGACAAGACTTAAAAGGCCCATCAAGATAGATTTAAAGATATCATCCTGAATCATAAATCATTGGCAACAAGGATGTTGGTATCACTAGTAGAATTTGGAAAATAAATGACTATGTGACTAAACTTTTTAGTCATGACAACTAAAAATGAATAAATTTTACTAATTTTTTATAACACAGCTATAAATGACTAATTTGATCGAGTAAAAAATACAACTAAATAATTAGTCACATAAATAAAAATTAGACAATATGATATTAAAGTGGGTAATTAAAAAAATATTTTGAATTGGGAAATTATTGGTGGTAGTGAGTTGTATTGCATGTGCAAAGTTAATAGTGAATTGGGAATTATTGGTGGGAGTGGGGAGTACAATAGAGTGTAGAACCTGGTAGAGGTAATTTGATTAGGGAGTGGGGAGTGTAATTGGAATTATTTGTGCAATGTACTTCTACAAATAGAAGGAGGGTTTCTTAATTATTAATAGAACGAAAGTTGACTAGAGAGGGTTTGTGTGCCAATTTTATGGCATGAGGAATTTTGGATTTTAGCATATAAGTAAAGCAGCTACTTGCATGGGCAATAAAGCTTTTTTGGAGAGGACTTGGAGACTTTTGAAAAGGTGAGCAAGGAATTCAGAGTTTGTTGCAATGAATTTGAAGTTAGTGAGGCCCTATGCAGTGAATTTGAATTTGAGGATGCCCTCTATAGTGAATTTAGAGGTAATTCAAAACCCTCATTACATTAAACACAAAATCTATAGCTTTCTGATTGGAAACTGTATCTAGCTAGGAAAACAAAATTGGTGTATTATAATAGATGAGTTACATAAATGGGAGGGTATCTTGTCATAATACATTGACTACCATGTAACAATTTGGAGTTCTTGAAATTATGAAAGAATTGTATGTTTTTATTCATTGTATAATCAATAAAATGTAGTGACCATATCTTGAAGTTATCTATTTGTGTTCCATGTTATCATGCATGGGTATGGTATTGATTTCTAATTTTGTAACCAATTCACCAACCTAATATCTAAGGATCCTTTTCAATAAGTCTTCATGGCATGGGTAGTGCATGTACATCATAATTAGTTTATTATTGGTTGGTGTAACTTACATTAGTTACATAGGCAACTGAGTACCAGAACCATACATGCAATTCTAATTTTAGCATATTGTTATTTCATTAGTTTTCTCTATGCATTTTGGAGCATATGGGAATTAAACTTGTAATATGAATTCAAATTTCAATTCCCTTGATCACTTTTCCATTAAACCATCGGCTCATGTCCCTAGCCTAGACCTCAATGCCTGGGTAACATTGTGTGTAAGCCTAATCTATCAATTGCATGGAATCCTATAAGATGGCATCGTATGGCATAGTTGAAAGTTATGGTAGTTCATCAAATCAATATGGTCACCAAGGTATTTTAATTGATACTATATGTCCACACATGGGAGTATATAATTTTTTAGAAGAAGCCATCTTATCTCAACATGTTAATAATTTATGCTAGTAAGTAATGCTCAAAGTTACAACAAAGAATTCATTACCCTATTTGTTAGTGTTTGTGTATTCATTAACATTAACAAGATTACCATATGTTTAAATGCTTATGTTTCATAAAGAGAAAAAGCATAATTTTTTTCTTCCATTGCTAAAGCATTTATTTAATTATCATCTAGACAAGGCCTTCAATAAAACATGGATAAAAATAACATTTGTTTACTTTCAGTCATCATGGTCTTCTTTTATGCACATTGTAGATGACATGTAAAATAAACATAAGTCTACATGATCAACAAGTTTTTTAGTATTACAACATACTCCTATAAATGCAAACAAATAGTATACAAACACCCCAAAGTTTCCTTATCTTTGTGTATTATAATTTGACCATTATTGTTTTTTTAAAACTACAATGGATATTTTTATATTATAAATATAAATGGCAAGGTTCCAATAATAGATAGTTTATATAATATAATTTTAATCTCTACCTCTTGTACGTGGGAAACAAAATGAGGGTAGAGTAGTTGTTATGTTTCCTACTAATTAGCCATTGATAGCTGAGAATCCTACAAGTAAAAAATGAACAAAACTGACCATAGAGATTTATGTAAAGGAAAAAAAATATGATTCTGTAGAGTGATACATATCTATATTTCTTGAATTTGAATTGATATAGAGTGCTTTGTATCCTATAGAGTGCTCTAATTCTAATATTGTAGAGTGCTTTATATCTGAATTCTATGAAGTGCTCTAAATTCTAGGTAAGTGTTGAAGATTGTTGAAGCGAATGAGTCACACATGCATCACACTTCATATGATCAAACCAGTAATGAAATTAACTCACATAACATACTTTATTCTAAGAAGGGTCAAGATCTTCACTGCAACTCCTTTCAAGGGGGCCCTCCTCATTTAGAACTGAGTTCTAATCTTTCTCTGAGAGACTTAAAAAAGATTCTTATAGAATCAACCTTTGTATTACTCAGATCTATAGCAATTAAGGATTGCTATAGTATATTATAATATTTTATAAATGATAATTCAATTAAGCTCTATAACACCATCATCATTAATCTAATCTAGGTTCTACCATTAAATACATAAGGCAATTTATTAACTCCAACTAAAAATACTAAATTAGGAAAGGTAAATTTACTTTGCAACTAACACAGTCAACCTTCAAGCGGTTAATAACTTAAATTTGCTTGTTTTTAATCTTGACTGGGTAAAGGATAATATATTCTATTTTGCTTTTTTTTCTCCTTTTCATTATCCTTACCTTATTCATATTTTGGTAGCACATCCAAGTTTCTATGCATGTTAGGGATCCATACAGCTATTATTGACGATCCTCTTCAATCATTTATTTTATTTATAATATAGTTGGATGTGTCCTTAAAAATATATTACTTATTATCATAATAATAGTTGGTCTGTGTAGTGGCTACGGGCTCTTATAAGTGAAAGTCTGTAGTTGTTATAAGAAACTTGTAGGTGAAAACTTGTAATTAATATAGGTAACCTCTAGGTGGAAAGCTTATAGATTAGCAGTTGCTATAGGAAACCTATAGGTAAAATATTGAAGTTGCTATGGGAAACCTATATTAGTAAATTTGTAAAATAAATTCATTCCTCTATTATAACTTTTGAATCAGCAGATTCACCCCTAAGCATTAGGGTAGCCTCTTTTTATTTCAGAGATGGATGAACTATATGTTTCCCTTCTTCAAATTAACCAGTTATTTCTAATTGATGATGTAATAAGCCAAAGATGGTCATATGTCATTCAAAAAAAGTCTCATTTAAAACAAAAATTCATGGAAGTTGTCAATATAATCCCTGATGGGTAATATGTTAATTTACAAGAAACATTCAAAGAAGTGGATGAAGATGATGATGGAGTGTTTGAAGAAGAGATTTTGATTACCAACAAAGATATTTGGAGAGAGAATGTATTGAATGTCATAGATGAGGATGAGGAAGAAAATCAAGCAGATGTAGATGTGAGTGATCTGGATTCTAATCTTTGTAGCAATGCAAATGATTATGATGATGTTTTTTCACCTTAACTAGTCTGTCACCTTAACCTGTTAACTTATCACCTAAACTTTGGTTATGTGTATGGTGTTATTATTATTGAATATAATAAATATATGAGTATAGGTGTGCTTATTCATTATTGTTTTAATGATACATTTTTGAATGTAATCATCATTATTCTACTAGTACATTATATACAAAAATTGAGATTTTCACCATTGATTTGAAGTGCATTTAAAGTTAGGTTCAATCATTCTTCTTAGTTTTCTTACTTTGGTTGAAATTAATTTTTTTTAGTTAGAATATAATTTTTTATATGTCCTATATGTTTTCTAGATGCTAGACTTTTCTAACTTCTCTAGAACTGCTAAATATGAAAATAAACAAGCAAGGTCATCATTTCTCTGATATTTGGATAGTTTAATTTTGTAATACAGCTTCTAACCTCCACATGCATTGAATATGCTTGTGTGAAGGAAACAATAATGAACATCTAATATTTAATAATACATATAGATATCTTAACATTAGGTGAAAAAAATATTTAACCTATACCATTAAACAATTTGTGTGAAAAGACAAGTAGAATTCCCTATCATGCTCCCCCTTACTATTTTTCTCCCCCTCGCTTTAGTATTTTCATGTTGTTATAGATCATGTTATGTTTTACTACTTCAATTCTACTCCTTTGACATCAATGGAAAAGGTGTTGGTCAATTAACACCTTGACTTAAATCTCCTCATCAACTTGTAGTGCGAGAACTTTAAAAGACTAAAATTAGAACAATAGGTCAATGATGAATTATAAGACCAAAATCCTCAAGGTACAAGGGTTCCATACTTAGAAAAAAATTTAAAAATGGCAACCCCTATATTAGAACCTCTAAAATTTGCCTAGTTTCATTATCATAACTAGCCTTGAGCCCACTGACTAAAGCCCTGATTCCTATGCTAAAAGTCTCTCTACTTGACTAAGCCTCCTCATTACAAAAAATGAAATGATCTCTTAGGTCTTATTGACACTAAAAACTAAAACTAAGAGACTATAAAATTAGAAAACTATTCAATCTTTTCAATAAAATGATATATAAAATATTCCATTCATAATATACCCATATATTTTGACCTAAAATACAAAAACATTTAATATCGCACTATCACAACAGTCAATAGAGGTATGTGCAGGATGGTAGGACATATAGGTCAATGTACAAATGCTTACCATAATACCATGGCAACCAACTATGAATAGCATGGGGTGGCAGTGAGCACTAACAACTAAAGTAAACCACAACCCTGTAAGGGGTAAACAGTGATACTATAGTATAATGGTGAATAATCACTCAACCACTAGAATTAACCCATCATCCCATGGGAGTTCAAAGGGGTGTATGTGGGGTGGTGGTGTGAGATTGTCTAACCCACTATCCCATAGCAAGTAAAGTGAAAGTGTGTAGTATAACAAGGAGAGTAAAATGCTAACTCTACCATACCACTACCCCTATAGTGGTCTTGATATCATAGAGCAGGTACTACATTGTAAGTTGTCAAAGTATTTAAATTATTAATGGCAATGATTACACCTCTAAACATGAACCATTCCATTTCCCAGTATCATAGGCATAGGCATGTATTCAAACTCAAAATATGGATAGATTATGAAATATTTTGCATAAATTGACATTAATAGAGAGGTGACCGAGCTTAGCAATAAATATACTTAAGATTTGACACCATTTTTGCAATCATTCACACAGCTCAACATACTAGAGGTAAGGGAGTTCAAGGAGGAACACTCTGCAATTATTATTTCACTAGATAAGTTCACAAAAACCCTCTGTAACAAGTGTACAAGAACTAAATTTGCTCAATTTTACAAGTATACACTTAAATAAATCAATTAGGAGTCAATTCTTCATCATGCCACCCAAAATAAGTGAATTTATGAGTAAAAAGAAAGAAGCCACATCCTCTAAAATGAAAAAGATAACTTTATAACAATCCATACTTGATGTGATACCCAATTTAGCAAATAATGGATTCAAAAAGGTATTTATAAATTTAGCTCACATAATCAAAGACCCAATTATTCCTATCTCAGGGTGGGATTTGTTTTGGTACTTCTGTGATAAGAGGGATGGTAAGATTCTAGTTTCAAATCCTTGGGCCTTAGACTTGGCCAAACTAATAGTCGTAAATATATTTATAGGTGTTGAGTTATCAGAGTACTGGCACAACATTACCACCTAATTACTAGGACTGTAAGAATTTCACATGGCTCACCATTTGTGGTATTAAATAAAGTAGTAATTATAGAGTGTTTCATGTTGAATAAGCAAGCCATCACCGAGATTAATCTAGATAAAAGTGAAGAAGTCTATATGAGATTGATAAAAATTTATAGGAGTGATGAACCATCTATTCCAATGAAAAGGGGTGAAAACAATAAAAGGATACCTAGTTCCCCTTTTAACAATGAGCCATTGATTGTGGAAGACTTTCAAGTCTATTTTAAAATAACTTACTTTTCTTTGTTCCAAGTGCTTAGGATTAATGCTCAGGAGAAGATGTCAATCAGTCCCATGATGGTGGCAATGAGGATTTAAAACCTTGAAGTGAATGTTAAGTATGACTTTGTTGCTCTAATTGAGAAAGGGATATAGGAGGAATTTTTACAAGTGAGAGAAAACCTGGCCCCTATCACTTTCATAAATTATTCCTTTCTATGTAATTTAATATTGTATCATAACAAAGATAAATGGACTAAGAGGATGTGCCTGGGGATGACTGACCAACAAGGAAATAGGTTACATGTGCAGCATTGGTGCTACATCTAGGATAGAAGATGTAGGAAAATGATTATGTAACATTTCATCATGATTTTTAAGTAAAGTAAGTGGCCACTCTTTGTCATGTTTTACCAAGATTACCCATTGAAATCAGAGAATTATTAAGACCCTTAGCATTGAATCTAGAATACGGACATACCCATAATTTTGGTGATTGGTTCTTTCTAGCAAACCAAACAATGATAAGAGTTTATGGGTGTCATCAAGCCCCACACATTCTACCTAAGTTTGTTTCCCTTCAAATTGCATTTTTGGAATTTATGTGTCAAATGCTATGGATGGAGTAGGATGTTATGAAGAGGCAAAAAAAGGGGACATTCCTGCCTGACTTAATTGTATGTGCAGAATTGTCCATTAGGTCTGATACTCTAGAAGAGCTAAAAAATTATTTGAAGGTAAGATATTCTTTTAAGTCACGAGGGGAAAGGGTCTTTGACCCTAAATGACATATAAAATTTGTAAGGCAAACACTACTCACTAGAGTTGAGATTACCCATGAGATTGATTATGAAGAAGATGTAATAAGAAATTACCTTACCCCTCATAAAGTGTTTTAGAGGAAAATAAAATGGGAAATCATAAAAATATTTGAGGAAGAGAAGAAGAAAAGAGACATTGAATTCCTAGGTTTTTATGTGGAAGAAGGGGATCCTCTTAAGAGGATAAATTTGATAACTGACAACTTTAAAGGGTTGCATTTTTAGACAGAAAAGGAACTTGAGGGGTAGTCTCAAAAACCCACCAAGTTTCCCATCAAGATGCCAAGTGGTGTTGTGATTTTAGAACCCCTTCTAGACACTATTATAGTACAATCAGAATCACCTCCAAAGTAACTAGATCATAATAAGAAAAAGACATAGAAATTACCCCACTTAGTGGCATATGAAGTAAGTGAAGAAGTGGGGGATACAGAGGAGGTAGCCAATGTGCTAATGCATTTGAAAGATGATGATGAAGTGGATCATCCACTCCCTAAACTTTCAATTGAGGCTCACACACTAGAAGAAAGGGTGGATGTGCATTCACATAATGATCAAGAGATGCATGATAATGAAAGAGTGGTCATTGCTCTTAGGTTTATTGAAGATGATGAATTTATCTAGACCCCTGAGTTTAAAGATTTTTGTATCAAGGTGAAAATGAGAAAATTTGAGGAGAGACTCTAGATTAATAATATGGGTACTAAAGAGTCCCAACATGATCAGATTGTTTCTCAGACCTTTGAGGAGATTAAGATCAATGAAATCAAAGTCATCCCATAGGAGGCCAAAAAATTGGTATTGGAGAACAACATACTAAAAATTCCTGAGATGGAACTAAAAAAGATATTCTTACTAGATCAACTAAGAAGCCAACAAGATCCCATGTTGATTTATAAATTCAATTTAGATGAGGGAATGAGTATCACAAGTTACAATCCAAGAATTGAAACCCTAGCCTTATGGACAAAGAAAAAAAGGAATATAAAAACCAAGATTGCTTGATGTTGTATAAGAAATGTGTAGGAATTCCATGGTAAAGACACTTCAAGACACATCAGCATTAGAGGCAACTACTGTGACAATGCACTCAATAATGTTTACTAGGGATGCAATTAAAGGTATGGAGCTTAGATTGGTAGAATATGAGAAATCACATACTAATATAAATGATGAAGTGAATAGGTTATTCATATAAAATGTGAAATTAAAAGATCATTTGAATGGAGTAGGTCCTTTCCAATGTATAGAATTAACAGTATACCAACCCCCTGCCATCCAGACTGATACAGGTGCAATCACTATTGAACAAGTAAATGTACTAAAACAAGAAATTGAAATTTTGAAAAATACTAATGAAGAAACAAAGGAAAGAGTAAAGACACAAAACCTTATGATATTGGAAAATATCTTGGCGCATAAGGTTAAACTAATTGTAGACAAATTGTAAAATGTGTATGAATGTTATGTCTCCTTATCACAAGCAGTCGATTAGATGAAGGCCCATGTACCTTTTGGACCAATTATTCAAGAAATGGTAACCTATTAATCACACCTTAATAACTTTGTGCATAATTTTACAAAGGAGTGTTGAGGCACCCATAGCTTTAAATCCTACTGATAAAATGGTTTGAATGGTCATAGATAAATTTCAATTCATATCTAGAGAAGACCAAAAGATCAAGGCAAGAATGGATTCATTTCACACACTAAAGTAGGGGTCCATGCTTAAGATACTAAGGGATGATGATCAACTAAAAGGATCTAAGGATTAGATAGATGAGTTTAGCCAAATTTTTCCCAACTGCCTCACTCATTTATAGAAGGATGGTGAGATAAATCTTCACAACCTCAATTTAACCTTGGATGGAATAATTGCACTGGATGTTGGATACTAAAAAATCATCATGGGCACTAGAGGGTTATTAGATAGTAGATGGAAGAGTCACTTGACCAACACACAAAAAATATAGGAGTACAAAAGGCCTCATGATTACATAATGTACCAATGAGAGTAGACATATCTAGCTCCCCCAAAAGACCTTGCAGTGAAGTACCAAGCCTTGGAGATATTATCATGGAAAGAGGACCTTGCCAGATCTAATGATCATGGGTACCTCACAATGACTAACAAACTTTGGTATCTTAAGAGTGCTCTAGACTTCAACATATGATCATTTCTCATATTTCATTGCTTTTATGTAATCCTATGTAAACAACAATAATTAAGACTTTTGATTTATATTAAAAGTGGGTAATTGAAAAGACACTTTTTGGCATGTAACAGTTTGAAGCTTGTCACTTCCCTTACCTATAAAATGGAAACCAAGACCAAATGATAATCATCAGTAGCGGAGTCAGTCAAGACAAAATTTTGAAATGTATTGTAAAATATTTTTGAAGCTCAATATAATGAAGTAATTATTTGTGGTCGAATTCTGGTTTAAATTGTTTGTTGAAGTGAATTAATTAATGTTATCTTGTATTTTGATCATTATAGGGTTTTATTTTTTATTTCCCTAGTAACCGTTTCTTGAATGTTGAATGTAGATGTTTCCAATCCCTCATAAATGGTCACTTTTAATGAGTTTTTTCCTAAAATCAAAATCCCATTCAATGTCCAAAATTTGAGATCCAAACTCACATTTCACTATTGTTCTACTGATTCAAGTTATTGATTTATACATTATTATTTATTTTTACTTCAAGAAATGAGGAAAAATACTTTAAGGCACAAATTAGATGATAGTGATCATAATGCTAAAATTTCATTGATAGATTATGAGTGCTTTTGTAGAGAAAATGTGGCCAAAAGCAATGAATATTTATTACATCTTGGTTTGACAAACAGGCAAGTTTTAAATCCACTAAGTCGTAAATTATTTATTTGATAGTGTTTGATGAAATTTTATAGGCAAGAGCTTTATGTATATAAGACATAATATGATTTATTTTATAGGAAATAAAAATAGTGCAAAGAAAATGTGGAGAAACAAAAAAATGAAATAAAAGATACATTGTCGTTAACTCATAGAAGCCAACGCATTTGTGGTTCAACAAATGTAGTTGGTGAAAAGAATAGTTGTGATGATGTGTACCCTGATATAGCACATGGTGATGTGCAGCTTGATATATCATATGGTGATGTGCATCCTAATATAACACATGGTGATGTGCATCCTGATATATCACATGGTGATGTTCAACATCGTGATGATCTCTTAGCACAAAGTCTAAGAGATATTATTGAAAAACATGAGAGAAAAGGAAGAGTAAGTCTATAGATGATTTATTTAAGATTAAAGGATATGTTTGAATTGAAATCTAAAGATATTAGTATTGATCTACCTACTCATGCCACACCTAATGTGGCCAAGGAGCATGAATTTTTGGTTAATGACATTCATGAAGAGAGATTTCTTTTATCTGGTGTGCCTTAGAGTGCACCTATTGCATCTACAAGTTTTGATGGAACTAGTGGATCAGCTAGAAATATTAGTATTGTTTTAATTAGATATGTGTCTAGTTTTATCAAAAGATAGATATTGAGTCAAGATTTATACAAATCTATAGAGAGGAATGCAAAGAAATAAAATTAGAAGGCAAGAAGCCATTCTTGGTTGAGGTGTCAAGAGATGGTGAGCCCATTGGGCCAAATGTTATAAGATGGGCCTCCGATTTAGGTGTAAGATGTAGATCCATTTGGATATTTGCAAATCAAATTTTGCAAGGCAAGATCCATGATGTTTGGAAAATGTTATACAAAAAATGGAAAATGCTTTTTAGACTACTAGTGGACAAATATCTAGAAAACATTACAAGTAAAAGATGAGACTTTTGATGAACAATTTTAGATACAATTGCATAAAAATAATCATGGAGGGAAGAGAGAGGTTAATTCCACTCTATCTCATAAATAGTGGAAGACATTGAAATAAATTGTGTTCCAAATAATATTTGACAAAGAGTAATAGAGGCAAGAGAGTAGTAGATAATGTGAGGGTTGGATATACATTTGGCCGAGGTGGGTTGCAAACCAAAATGGACAAATTTGGAATAAGTGTATGGATTTTTGGTTCAATTTATGTTGTGTTATTTATTTTGACTTTTTATTTACATTGTATTTTAGGTGGAAAACAGTAATAGAGAAGTAGGTGTACAAGATATTGTCAATTATATGATAGCACTAGATCCTAGTAAATCTAAGAGTATGATGAAGTGGAAATCTAGTTCATCAACAAAAATTTCACATCCATCTATCAGATGCCCAGTAAGAGCCTCTCCATATCATGTCAACTCAAATGAGGGGTACTAACATGTAATGAGCTACATATACAGTCTCACTGAGAAAGTTTCACAATTGATTACCTCTATTAAGCCTATAGTTTCTGCATGGAATGAGCATAATTCCAGGGATTCAGATGAGGTAAGAGGCTCTATTGATCTCATTTCTTCTTATTTGAAAATTTTGTATACAAATGCCTCTTAATATGTAGATTAAAATTTGAGCTTAGGATAATCCAACCCAATTTATTTATTATTGGAGTGATCCAAAAAATGTTCTTTTGGACAAATTTATAGCTTGCATTCTTTACTTGACTATTGAATGCTTTGTATATTTTTTTACATGATGGTTAAACCACATGTAAAGTAATTTTATCAAAGAAACATGAAAACAAAAATGCCTTTATGTCAATAGAGTTGTTGATATTGATAGTGATCATGATCAACTAGATAATAATATAGATCACAGTCATAGTTGTGTTGAAGTTGAGGTAATATAATAGTTGTCAGTTATCTTTCCCAATTTTTTGTCATTATTCATGCTTAAAATGTTCTTTTGGATAATATTTTATAGCTTTTGTATTCTTTAAGTTGTAAGTTAATATGTCCTAATGTTTTTTCATTCTTATTTTGGATAAAAATTTATAGATTTTGCATTTGTTAAGTTGTAAGCTAATCTATCCCAATGTTTTGTCATTCTTCATGCTAAAATGTTCTTTTAGACAAAAAATTATAGCTTTTGCATTATTTGCTTAACTTACACTAATTTTTGAATGATGATTAAACCACATGCAGAGTAATTATATGAAAGCAGAATGAAAAGAAAAAGGCCCTATCAATAGAGCTCTCTGCAAAGCTACACAACTTCATGTCAATGTTGATAGTGATTATGCTAAACTCGATGACCATGAGAATGATATTCATAGTAGTAATCATGATGAAATCGAGGTGAGTGATATGAAACCACATGCAAGTAAGTACTATTCAAGTAAGTAATGGTTATTTTATTATGTAAATAAGGGTAATGATTACCTATGTGATAGAAGCTGGTTAGAATAGCAGTGAAGTGTAATTAGCTAGTATACATAGATTATGGAAATAAAGGAGAACATATAACTTACATGTGGAATCTTAGAGATTAGTTTTTAATAGAGTGCATATAGATATATTGACATATATTTCAAATAATGGGAAGTTAATTTTTTTTAATATGTTAGGTGCATGGTTTCAGGTTTCCTATCTCTATAATATTTGGTGTGTTGGCATATCAAATATTTTAGGTGTAATTTTGTTAAATAGAATAGGAGAAATACATAGTCCCTAACTCTATAATCACCAAATATTATTTCAAATACTATCACATGTTCTCCTGTAAAAGACCCTATAAATTCTCTAGTAAGAAGTTTTAAAAAATGTTGCAGTTTCTCAAAATAGGTAGCCCATCCAACCCTACTAAAGATGGCCCAGTTGTCTAGGTCTCCTTGCAACTACCTATGGTCTACGTGTTCCCTTCTCACTACTGAACCTCCCATTATGGCTAGTTTATCTTCTAAATAAATATCTCTTCAAAACACCCAATTTTACCTTTAAATTGTTGCTTGTAGAGAAGCAAGTTTCTTCAATAATGGCAATTTTGGTTGCAAGTTACAACAATGTCTTAGGTCTTTTTATGAATGAGCTATGATCTCAAAGTGGAAAACAATAAAATTGATTATTTTACTCAATCGAATATAGGTGTAGTTATGGTGTAATCATGGTATTTTAATCCATATGCTTAGATTATCATGTGGTTGATTACCTGCAGCATTCATCCTCCCCCCTGTGAAGTGTCACTTCTCCCCAAGTGATGTGGTACATTTAGGATGCAAAAAGATAAGATGGATTCATAATGAGGGTTTTGAGTGGTGATTTGACATAACTCATGACAAGACTTGATGAATGATGTTTTAATGATTAAATATGTTTTTTAATATAATTCATGCTATATTAAAAAAATAAAGTGTTTTTTTATGACTAAAAGATACATTGTACCTTTATAACCATTTGCTCCTAGGGTTGTAGCATAGGAAATATATATGTGAGTGTTTGATAGAAATGGAGCTTAGCTTGTTGTTTCTTCATGTAATTATTAACTTGGTCATCATGATTTTGCTATATTATTACCCTTGGGTAATAATGTGATCATGGTGTCCTATCCTTTGATTAGGCCCACAGTAATCTACATGTAATCATGATGACCTAAAAAGCACTGAAGTAGTGGTCTTGTAGTGGTATGAGAGACTATTACCATTTTTCCACAAGGTGGTTTCTATAGATCTTTGTTTGTTATCTAAGTCAAATCTTTTATAATCACGAAGGGTGGGTGATGGCACTTGCTATTGTTGATCTCCTCTGTATGAACCTATTGATGGATTGTTTCTCTTTTGTTACTTACTCCTATTAAATGAGGATGTTTGTTGATAGATTATTTATTTAGTGAACTTTTAATTTGGCAATCAACTGGTTTATCAAAATTGGGACCTATACTCTAAAAAAGATCCCAGATCTCTCTTATTGGCAGAGTGAAATTATTTTCCATAAAGTGACCAGAAGCTAAGAATGGTTCTTCTATATCCTTGTAGTCATAAATTCTAGTCTACAACACTCCAAATGGATATTGGAAGTGTATGCCTTTGTTGTAGCACTTACTTTGTTATTCAGGGGTATGGTCATTCCTTAGTAATATTTGAAGTTTTTACTCTAATCTTCCTTCACTCCTCTAGCTTGTTTGGTGTCTCCCATGAATTTCTCAATAACTCATATCCAAAGCCATAGCTCCTCATTTATGAAGAATTAACCTGTAGCTACTAGAGACGTGTATATAGGGGTTAGGATGTACCTGTAGCAACTATAAGTTGATCCTCTAGCCACTGCAAAGTTGTGTCCAATGGTGAGGAAGGTACCCATAGAAACTATAGAATAGCCTGTAACAACTGGAGGAATGGCACTTATTGTCCTTCTAGCATCCACATCTTCATGAGACATGACTTCTAACATACTGACACCTTTTGCATCTAACATCCATCCTATATCAAATGGCAGAAGTTAATTTTTGTTTAATATGTTAGGTGCATGGTTTTAGGTTGCTTATCATTATTTTCTAGTTTCTTGTAAATATTTATTGAATGTTTATCTGTGTGTTGTCAAAAAATTTATATCTCAATACAATGTGTATTTTTTTTGTTTTTTGTAGAAATGTATTGGTAAACTCCAAGAAGGGGATAAAGTTGGGGTGTTATATCTATTTGATGGTGCTATTGTGGGCATTGGGTGGATTCACTCACTATCTATTGTACATGGATTCAAATTAAAAGGAACAGGAGATGTAAATGTAAATATTGTAAAGGTCTCAAGTAACATACTACTTGCTTATGAAAACAAAATATATGGAGCTATCTATCTAAAAGAGAAAGAAGGAACATTCACATGGTGACCACTAAAATATTTATAAAAAATGATAGTTGATGTTTATCATGTACATGTTATTAGACAGTTTAGCCCACTATTTTATGCAGTAATTTGAATGTGTTATTCAAGGATCTTTATCATGGTGTATTTTCAAGAG
Organism: Torreya grandis; assembly: GCA_037957365.1. NCBI lineage: Eukaryota > Viridiplantae > Streptophyta > Pinopsida > Cupressales > Taxaceae > Torreya > Torreya grandis. The sequence continues at coordinate 2,066,450 of JARHVA010003164.1, read as the reverse complement.
TTGGAAACTCTTAGGCTTTGACATTTTTGATATAAATATATGAACATCGTACAGTTCATAAAAATTGCATTATATCTTTTATTATAGATTACATTTTTTTATCATGATAATGAATAAATATTTTTACCATTGTTTAGAGAAAGTAATAAAGTGGCCAGTGTTTTGGCCAATGCAGTGATTGATCAGTGTGAGGAGGAAAGGATGGATAATGTTAATAAGAGCTAGGAGGATTGTCGATCTTTTGATTAGATTGATTTTTTAATTGAGAAATATCAACATTATATTTCTTTTTATAAAAAATAAATTTTAATGTTGATAATATGGTTTGTTTAGTTTTTTAATTGAGAAATATCAATATTAGATTGCTATTTTAAAAAATATATAAAATTGCAATTTTAATATTGATATTGTCATATTTTATTTTTATTTTTTTTTAAAACAAACTAATGACATCTCCATATTTGTTAATATAGATAATTTTTATGATTTGAAATCTTTTCTGAAAGATTACAAGTCTATGAGAAAGTGATTATTTGTCAGGGTAATCATTCTTTGGCTTTTCCTAAGTGTGAAGGTTGATGTATTTTGAAGCTGGCAAAATGATTTTTTGGTGGCACTAAGATGTGGAAAATTAATGATTTGGAGGATTTATGTCATCTCTTTTATCATGTTTTGGATATTTGCACCTTGCATTAGTTTTGGAGTGGTATTTTGGCAGGATGATTGATAGACTTCTTGGTTTGGTAGTGTTCAAGTTTGGGGTGGAGCAAACATGGAAAAAAATTATTTAAAATCAGTCAATTAGCCATTAGCTTTTGATAAAGCCAAAAATTTGTGAGATGTGATTTGATAGAATGGCCTCTAAGATGTGTCTATTAAATGTTTTTTGGACTCCTTCTCCTGAAGTGGTGGTAGATATCTCCTGAAGTGGTGGCAGATATCGATTTTATGTTGGGTGTCAATTTTCTATCATAGATTCTTTAAGTTAGAGTCAATTTTAACTTGGCCTCTCTATTTGATTTTGATCTTTGCCTGGTTATGATAGATAGAGCCTAGGTTTAAACAATGGTGTAATTTTTCATATGGCTAGAATACAGGTTTGAGTTGGTAGAGGCTTTGGAATATTTGACACTTGTATTGTTTCCTCTTTTTTCATTTTTAGACAGACTATTTGGGGTTTATCCTTTTGTAAATGTTTTGAGAGCTTGATTTTCAATTCCTAGCTTTGGCTCATTTTGCCAAGGATGTGGAAGTAGCTTGTAGAGTGTAGTTGAAGTTGGAAGAAATGAAAGGAGTTAGTTTGCCTTCTATTGAAGATATTTTGAAACCCATTCTTGGCTTGGTAGAATGGATGACAATGAGGCATGATAAAGATAGGGTCAATGTAATTAAAATATTGGGTAAAGGAGTGGTGAGATGCTCTTTTAAGATTCCACCTTGGTAGAAAGGCAAGAAAAAGGAGCATGGGGAGGTAGCTGGTAAAGTATAGAAAAGACTATTGTTTTTAGCTTGTGAGCAATCTATAGCCATTCAGAAGGATAAAAAGATGGTGGCTTTGAACCATTCAAAGGCAAGTGAGAATTTGGTGGCTTTAGGTGTAGTAGTAGGTGGTTTGATTTAGGAGCCAGAGAAGAAGAAAATTTGTACAAATCAGGGGAAGCTTATGGAATTAGTAATTTTAGAATAGTTGGTTAGTTTGTTGGATTTTGGTTGTTAATAGTCATTAAAGTAGTAAGTTAGTAATAGAAATATGTATGTATCTAAGGATGTTTTGGTATTATTTTTTTATGTTAATAGATTAGTAATATGTCTCGACATGGAAAGATGTTGAGAGTGATAGACTATTTTGTTTTTGTTGAATCTTTTTTCTCAAAGGTCCTAGGACCCTTATAATTCTCAAGTATCAAACCAAAAAAAAATTATTTCTACATTATACAATTTATGGTATTTAATAAATTACTCATATCATATAAATGAAAATTTACTACTAAACTAATAGTAAATATAATTATTATGCAATTAATAAATAATGTATCAATATACTACTAGTTGACATAAATTAGTGAACAAAAACAATCAAATAAACTACCAAATGATGGTAATTAAAAACTAAAATGACTAAATTTACTATCAATTAATGGAAATAGGTCAATTAAAATGAAAAAATATACTACTAATTTATGTTAATTAATAATTAAATTGACTAAATATACTACCAATTGATATAAATCAATGAATATGACTAAATATATAACTAGTTAATGGCAAAATAATGATTAAAATGACTAAATATACTACAAATGAATGGAAATCAGTTAATACAAATGATTAAATATACTACTAATAGATAAAAATCAGTGAATAAAAATGACTAAATATACTACCAATTAATAGCAATTAATAATTATAATGACTAAATAAATGACTAACATGACTAAATAATGACCAATTAACAACAATAAATGACTTCATTAACAACTAGAAATACTACCAAATTGATCAATTAAAACAACCAATAAATGACTAAAAATGGTTTAGTCATAAATTTGGTCACATTATAAATGATCGATAATAACCTACCAATGGTCACGTGACCAAGCTTAGTCATTTATATGCAATTTTTAGTAGTTTTTTAAGTCATTATTGTTTTTCTACTAGTGTATGTAAATAAGGAGAAGACTGATAAGTAACCTAAATCAAGAGAATGTTTTTCTATTGTCCAATATTGAACCCAAGAACCTTGTATAAGTAAGAAAATATAAGTTTTGGATAGGTGCTATGAATGAGGAGTTAGACTAAATAGAGAAAAATGAGACTTGGGAACTAGTTCCTAGGCCTAAAGCTAAGAATTTCATTGGCACAAAATGGGTATTTATAAATAAGTTTAATGGAGATGGAGAAGTCATTAGGACCAAGGACGGATTGATATGCAAGGTATATGCACAAGTTGAAGGATAGACTTTGAGGAGACCTTTACACTAGTGGAAAGATTGGAGGCCATAATATTGTTTCTATAATATGAAAGATTCAAAGGGTTCAAGGTGTATCATATGGATGTCAAATGTTCCTTTATGAATGGAAACTTGGAAGAAGAGGTATACATAGATCAACCTGAGAGGTTCTCACTATCAGGTGATAAGGACTATGTTTGTAGATTGGAAAAGTCTCTTTATGATCTAAATCAAGCTCCTAGAGATTGGTATGCTAGGTTGGATAGGTATCTATTGGATCAAGGATTCAAAAGAGGATTTGTAGTTAGAAATTTATACATCAAGACAAAAGATGACCATCAGTTGATAGTTGTCATCTATGTGGATGATATCATCTTTGGTGGAAATAATGAGAACATGGCCAAGGCCTTTGAATAGGGGATGAATAAAGAGTTTGAGATGTCCATGCTAGGATAACTATCATTCTTTCTTTGGTTATATATCATTCAATCTTAAAAAGGTATAGTCATTTCACAAGCCAAGTGCATAAAAGAGATGTTGAAGAAGTTTGAGATGGAATATTGCAAGGTAGTAGTACACCTATGATCAAAGGGTGTAAGTTTAGCAAGGAAGATGAGTCTCCAAAGGTCAATCAAACATCATATAGGTCAATTATTGGAAGTTTTCTGTACACCACTACCTCTAGACTTGACATCATGCAATTAGTAGGTCTTATGGGAAGGTTTTAAGTAAATCCAAAAGAAAATCATCTGCAAATAGTTAAAATGATACATAGGTATCTCAAGGGGACTATGAAGTTTGTATTGTGGTATCTAAGGAGCAAGGAGATCATTTTGATAGCCTATAGAGATGCAGACTAGGAAAGAAGCATATATGATAGGAAGAGTACTAGTGGAGGAGATTTCTTCTTAGGTGGGTGCCTAGTTTTATGGATAAGCAAGAAGTAACCATTAGTAGAATTATCCACTTGTGATGTTGAGTACATTGTAGTATATTCATATTGTACTTAGGTGTTATGGATGAGATAAACCTTAAAAGACTACAAGGTGGAGTATGTTGGTCCTATCCCCATCTATTATGATAATATAAGTGTTATAAGCATCTCAAAGAGCCCTCTCATGCACTCAAGGATTGAGCACATTCCTATAAAGTATTATATCCTAGGATATCAGGTAAGTGAACAAAGTTTCAAAACTGAATATGTTTATACATAGGATCAGATTGCAAATATTTTGACCAAGCCACTATTGAAAGCAATATTTAAACACCTAAGATAGGAATTCACAATAGTTCCCACCCCCAGTAGTCATTAAGGAATTCAAGTGATTAGGGTGAGAAAATCATGTGGTTTATTATATCAAAGTGTAGGTGATTAGTGATGATAAGGTATGCATGGAGATAGGGGGATCATGTTTGTATGATGACTCATAAACTCATAGTTTTGTATGTTGAGTGTTTTGTTTGTAAGAAGTGTAATCCAAAGAGTAATTTTGTTTGTAAATTATGTCAAAGGGGAATAAATTTCAAAATGAGGGAGAAGTTACTTGTTGAGAAAAAAAAATTGATAGTGGTTACCATCAATGACAAAGGGGGAGATTATTGAGGATTGCCATTGATGTCAAAGTTGCATCTTGCATGAGGTTGATGTCATTGAGAGAGTGTGCTTAGTTGGCAGTATGTTGATGTGAAAAGGGGCATTGATGGAGTTTTATAATTAAAGGATGATTTCATGAGAGACAATTTGAAGGAAACTAATGCCTTATGGTTGCATGAAGGTACATGACTTTGAGGTCAAATGCTTAAGTACCCTAAGCCTAATCATGGCATGAAGAGACCTTATGAGAAGGTATGATCATGGTGGATTGGTATGATGATAAAACATAAGCATGAGTGGTTGTATGAGTTTGTTTTAGCATGTATAAAATTCATTGGAAAACTCATGAGAGTTCCAAGGTGAGCCTACAAGGGTAGGACCTTCAATCTAGGTCTGCATTTAAACCTCTCTTAAACCTTGTTTAGCCTAACGAGGTATCATTATATGTTACCAAGGAATGTGAAGGATGTATGGTAGTGTTTAATCATTAAATAGGTTTCTTTATTATGTGAGTGAGGTAGAGAGTGCATAAAAAGAGGCATGAAAGTTAGTTTTAATGCCTAATGTGGTTTTTAGATCAAAGTCTAGAGAGCAAAGATAGAGAGTGTGGCCTAATGAAGGGTCATCATCAGATTTTAAAGTTTTTGAGTTGATGTAAGAATTTTTATAGGTGAGTTATGTTGTTTCAATTTTGTTCATGTATTTTGAGGTCATAGTGTGAAGGACAAGGCATGAAAAATTATTTGGAGGTTTCTTGAATGCTCATAATGAAGGGTTCTCAACCTAAGAAAGATTTTCTTATGCTCATCAGCTCATCAAACCTTTGAATGGGAACCTAAAAATATCATGGTATATTGGGAAGGGTCCTAGCTAAAATTATAGTAAATATTTTTTGGATTGAGGGGATATACTTTATGAATGATCGTGAAGAGTGGAAACAAGAATAAACCCTCTTAGAACCCTAATAAAGACCCAATGTTGAATATATTGATAAAAATTGCTCAAAATGGATTGATATGCTTAGGTAAGATATTGTATCTTGTACTGGACTCTCCTAGGTTCCTCGAGGTGTTATTGGTTAGAGAGAGGAGAGATAAAATGTTGAGTTGCAAGCTTGTTTTTGAAAAAGTTGTAGAAGTCAAAAGTTGCATTAGACATATTAAGAAATATGGTAGAGGAATAAGGTAGAGATTCATGTTTCATATCCATGAAGTTTTTTCAATATGTTCTAGTCCTTAAGTGTGTTAAATCATTCATCCAATTTAGACAATCACTAACAGGCCTAATGGTGTAAATAGTGAAAAACTTAGGCATCAGTTAAAAGATGAATTACAATGTGTTTTCATGATAGAATGATGAACCAAGTGCATAGATATATTTTTATATACTTTTATGACATATTAATTCTTTTTATAAATTTTTTGAGGTCAATGAATATGGTGAAAATTTTGCTCACAAATTGACATGTCTAGTTTAGATAAGATAGTGAGATATGAGATCATGATATTGGTCTGAAAGACAAATATTTTCCATTTGACCATATGATATTTATATCTGATAATGGTATAATGATCTTATATGATCATCTAAATACATCATATGTCTTTTAAAATGTCTATATAGGTGTTGGAGGTCTATGTCACCATGACTATGTTTTGAGGTAATCTGGCAGTTTTGAGTGAGTGAGTTGCATAGGTATTCTTGAAGCCTTATCTCCTAAGTGGAAGTGTCTAATGCATATGGTGATATTTTTTAGGTCATTTGTGTTCTATATAATTGATTTATTTTCAATTTTGTGTGTCTAAATTATGTTCAAATGTTGAAGGATCACTTTTGTGTGTGTTCAAATACCTAATGTGAACAGTGCTAATAGAGTGTTTAAAGTGGTGGTTGGACCTAAAAGGTGTCATGGTGCTTGGAGGATGTTGGATAAGGCATATTTTATTATTTTATGAAATTATTTTTCTATGTATAAAGGTGTAGAGTGTTCCAAGGGGTCATAAGATAATGTGTCCTAAAGTAGTCCTAATGGAATTAGGTTTTCATGAGACCTAAAGAAGGATTTGGTCCATTTGATTTATGGAAAACCTAATATAATGATTTATTATTAATTTTAGCATGTCCTAAGGCATATTTTATGGAAAATCTAACTGTTCAAGGTGTGTGACTAACCAGAGGTGTATGAGCAAGAGGCGTAAATAATAAAATGGGTTTCTAGGCCTAATTGGTGAGTTAGTGAATTGGATAGAGGAGTGAATGAGATAGAAGATCCTTGAGTGGAATAATGTCTTAAAACCATTATAATATTTTATAATTATTGTCATGAATATATAATATAAGTTATGATTATGAAGATCAAGGTCATATGACCTAATCAATCTTGAAAAGACCTAGTTGAGGGTATAAGAATGTATATGTATGTATGTATGTATGTATGTATGTATGTATGTATGTGTGTATGTGTGTATATATGTATTTATATATATGATAAGGACCACATATGACACAATAAGACTAAGATAATAATTATATTTTGGTTGGAATGGTTTGTTAATTAAAATAAAAAAATATTTGAAAGGTCAATTATGGATATGGTTAAGACATTTTGGCATACCTTATTATATAGTTTATAATTTTAAAACTATGAAAATATTTTGAATTTTTTATAGTGTCATTTATAAAACTAATTAAATCAAACATGATCTTCCTTCTATATGGTTTTAATAACTAAAAACTTAATAATAAATAATTTTCAAACCTAATATTTATTTTATTTCTAGCATCGAATGTGGTGCAGGTAGAATTAAAGATATGAGGATTGAGGTTTAAATCTTGCCACATTTTTTAGTGAATTAGTGCCAACATACTAAGGGGCCCAAGGAAAAATTTAATGTTTGTCCAACACATCATCCATGGGATTATTGTAAGCTTCTCGAATACATATGTGATAGTTTCTTGATTTTTATAATCATTGATGCAAGCTATTAGTAGAAGTAAAGCTATGGTAGTCAAAATATTGGGATGAGAGGTTGTAGATGAAGGTGTAGATAATTTATAAGATGGTTTTCATGTGATTACAACTAAAAGGTATGGATTTGTGTTTATTTTGACATTAAGACTAAGTGAAATTATTTACATACATAGTCATTTGTTTTGAAATAAATAAATATAATGATAAGTTCTTTGAAAAGCATTTCTTTAAAGATATTTACTAATAGTTTCTCAAGTTATTTAATATTTGATGCAATCTATTGGTGTTAATTAATCTCTAATAGTTGAAATATTGGAATTAGGTGCAGATAACTTTTAAAATGGTTTCTTTGTGATTGTAATTGCAAAGTATGGATTTGTATTTCTTTTGTTCTAATGCCTGAGAGTAGTTGTTTGCATGCACAATTGTCTATCTTGAAATGAATAAATATAATGATAAATTCCTAGAAAAACATTTATTTAAAGACATTTTCTCAAAATACTATGCATGTTGGTTTTCTTGGAAATCCTATGTATATCTACAAATCTTATCCGTAAAAAAATAAATTTGTTTCTTTCCCTCATTTTGACTACACACAGTTATTCAATTTGTACATGTGATAGAAGGTTGATATGTTCTCAAAATTTGTGAAATGGTTATTTTTTGGGTTACTCAGAAATATAGTTAAAATGATCATGAGGTTTTGTTGTGTTTATTCATTTTTTTCTTTGTGCATTGTTTAAAAGAAGTATCTTGCATGCCATTATTTATTTGAATAAATCATTTTATTATTTGTTTAAAAGTATCATTTCTCAAAGGAAATTAGTTTCTTATTTATTTAAAATAAGTATGTGGTAAATACCAACCAAATAATATAATAAACTAAGTAGAGAAAAAATGTAGAAAAAATTTAGAGTGTAGCCATAAGGCAAGACAACTATAAAAAGCAAGCATGACATAAATGAAAAAAATTGAGTAATTATGGTAAGATCATGTGAAGTACTTAGTACAAATTGAGTACAAGCCTATATAAGTTTCTCAAAATATTAATCTAAGATTGATCGTTAAATGATGATATTTGGCATTGAATTACGAGTCTATTAATTTGTCGTTTTAGTTTCTATTAGTTAGAATAGTGATTATATTTTCCTTTTCATTGTTCTATATTTATTTATGTTTCTATTTTTTTTCTTTCTTGCTTGGTTTCATTTCATTTATTATTTCCTATTTTGACCTATAAAGATGTAAAAGAGATATCAAGGGATTGAAAAAACACTTTGATAAAATCAAAAATATTTTATTTAATAGATTGTCTCTTTAATAGGCTTTACTCTATTTGATAGGTTATATTATATTATTTGAAATATGATTCATATATACGTATATTTAATAATTGAGATATTTAATTAGTACATCATTCATTAAAAAACTTGCATATTATTCCTAAAATTTATAAAAATTACCATGCACATCTTATAAACATTTGTTGCTTTCTAGAATCATTTTTATTCTACAACCATAAAAATAAAGATATAAGGTGCATCAAAACAATCACTAATAAATTATAGAATGTCCTTATAAATTTATGTTGGCCCATATTTCCATGTTTTGAATTTGCAAGTGAGTTATGGTTCAAGTTTTATTTTAAAAATTTATAGATTGTGCAGATTTAGATTCTAACTACGATATCATTTTCAAATGGATATTTTTGCAACTCATTTTTTATCTTTTTTGAATGAATGTACTGGTATAATTTTTTTTGTAGGTTCCAACTTTCAAACTATGGATGAAAAAGTTAATTCAAGAAGTGGAATAGTGAATTCATCCTTGAAGTAAGTGTTTTGCTTTGGCAATTCATAAAGTTGGCATTGAAAGGTTTTTGATTTGTAAAATATCTACTCCTAGTTTGGGTGCTAGGAAATTAATAGGGGTTAGTCAAAGGTAAGTACCTTTTTTTAATATTTTAATAATTATCAACAAGAATAACCTTTAAAAATAAATACTAGTTTAGAAAATTAACCAGAACCAAACATTATTTCTCATGATCAATATCATGTTTAATAGGTTTTTGATCACTTTCAATAAATGGATGCAAGTAATAATAAAAATGATCATGACACAACTAATTTAAGACAATTTAGTTCTAAAAGTGTTGATAATTAAATCTCACAAGTAGTTTATGAAACTTGTCATAACTCCAAAAAAGGAAGTCACATGAATAGGAAATTTCAAGGATTATTCAAGTTGAATGTGTTTTTAAATATATTTTGATTGAACCTATTTTTATTGAAGACACTAATAAGCCACCAAAATAATGTAGATGAAAGATATGTAATTGGAAACTAGAGAGGGATAAATTCTTGTAGATAAAACTATATACCATAGAGAAACATTAGGGAAAGTGTATTAAAAAAAAGTATAAATGGAGAGGTAAAATCAATGATACAATGGAGAACAAAATAATAGTCTCTTTATATTAGGTATGAAAGTGAATATGACAAATACCTATTAAAACAACAAAATTTTCATGCAAGTGGAAGAAACATTGCAACTTTGTTTAGAAAAATGATGGGAATTAGCCAAATGTCAAATACTATACAAATTTGTGTTATTTTTTCACATTTTAAACAAAATTAAACCAATAAGTGACTATCTAAGATATAAGTACATGCTTCAATTTATTGGCATCTCAAAATTTCTAAATACTCATTGGTCAGTTGCTAGTGGTTGGGAATGGGTTAATGGTCATTATAAAGTAGAGGAGGATCTTTAAGAGAAGATAAGGCTCTCAATATACATAACATTGCCACTATATGAAGTTACATCTATTGATAACACTTCTCGGATGTGTATACATGTTTACACTATTATAAATCATGTTAGTCGGCCTCATTTTCTTGCCATTTATAAAATGAAAGAAAATATAACTTATCAAAGCCTTTTGGAACTAGTCAATAATAATTTAAAATAGGTTAGGGGCATGGGAAGTTTCTTAATTATAAGAAATATTGTTTGTTTAGGGGCAACTGGAGAATCATTTATGCAAGGTCAAAGAAGTGGTCTTTTGTGTAAGGCTACAAACTTCGTATACATTGCATATGATTGGTATTCAATGCATGACATGTGTTATGAGTTTGTCATTCAAAATTTTGAGAAATTTTACATTAGTCTCAAAAGTTTAAGATATTATTTTTGAAATATATGTTGATCTTTGATTCTATTGATTAAGACTTGACATTGATGTTATCATTGATGTCAAAGGTTATTCATAAGGTGACTTGAGAAGGCTTATACATAGGATGATCAGTCTTGTGCATAGTAGAGCATGGTGGCCTAGTAATATGGGTACATAAATGCTTAAGAGGATGTTTGAGGAAAATTGATAATGTTTATGAAGCATTGGATCACTTAGGAAAGCGTCAAGATAAGTCTATAGGGGTAGAACCTGCAAGACTAGAGACCAGTTCTAGACTCTATCTCACCTAATGAGGGGTCATGAGATCTTGTCAAGGCATATGAAGAATAAAAATTATTGTTTGAGCATGGTATGAATTATTTTGGCATAAGAGTGAGTTTTAGAGTGCATCTACATTGGTAGGAAGGTCAGTCTCAAGGCCTAGAGTGAAATGTAGGTAAAGGCCTAATGAGGAGTTATGTTTAGTTTCTAAGGAAAGTATGCTCATGTGAGAATTTTTAGAGGTGTGATCAATTGTCTCAAAAATGTGCATGAAATTTTAGGTCAAATTTTGAAATTAAAATCATGAAAAAGTGGATTTAAGGTCTCTTGAGTGCTAAAATGAGGTGTTGTAGATGCAAGAAGGACTTTCTTGTGATTTTTGGAATGTGAAACATTTTAATTAGATAATAATAAGTTAATTTAATTTTTTGAAGGATCATATATAAAATTTACAAGCATTGGCTTCTAGATTAAGGGCCCAAGCTTTATGAATGATCGATAAAACTGTAAGGTGGTCTTAACCCTCTCTAAAACCCTAACAATGACCCGATATGGAAGATCTTGATAGAAATAGATTATAATAAATTGGATGACCTAGTTTGATTATTGGATCATGTATAGTAATCTCCTAGGTACCTATATGTTGCATTGGTCTAGCAGATGAGTGATTGGACCATACTAGAAAAGCCATGTTTCTCATAAATTTTCTATAGCAAGCAGAGTTAATCGAGTCAAAGTTGATAAGTGGATGGAGATTTTAGATTTATACTTATATATTATGATAATTATGTTTTATAATCAGATTACATAACTTATATATACTAAACTAGTCATGGAAGTTGACCTATCGCTAAAAGTGCCTAGTGAGGAAGATAATGAGAAAAACTAGGTAGAAGTGAGAAAATGATTAGGGATATATTGTCATGGATTAGGGATGGATAAAAATTCATAGGGTTATTTTTAAATAAATATAAAAAATATTAATAATGTATATAAATTTTTAATATGTGTGTGTGTGGCAAAAAATAACCCTAGTGAGGTATATGTATAGTGAAGACATGAGATTGGTTTGTAAGACCAATATTAATATTTTACATTATAATATATTTATTTTAATATTTATGAGAATGTTTTAAAATCATATAAACCCATTTTAAGTTCATTAAATTAAATCTAAAGGTATTCTAAATCATTATCTCCATGACTATGTTTTGGAGCCTCCAGGCAGTTCTAAGTGGTCATGTTACAAAAGTGATTTTGAGACTTTAAGATATGTGTTGAAGTATATAATGAATTTGGTGATTATAATAAGGTAATTAAGTTTATTAATATTTTATTTTTTAATGATTATGTGTAGAAATTATTTGTATTCTTTAGTTGTTTAAGATATATTTCTTAGGTGTGTCAAGGCCTAATTATGAGTAGTTCTAATGATGTGGTCTAAGTAGTGAATTAGACTAAAAGGTGGTATGGACCTAAATGGATGTTATAAGTGGTATATTTTAGGTATTTTTTAATTTTTTCATCTATGTGTGGAGGCTCAATAAGTTTCAATAGGGCTAAGTGTAACATGTTGCTTGAGAAGACCTAATTGCATTAGGTCTCCTTTAGGCCTAATAGTGGTTTTAGTCCTTATGAGTGGTGACTGACCTATATAGTCATATTTTAATGTATAAAAAAATCCCCATTTTAAGGGTGATAACTGTGTGTATAGGGTTTTTTATAATTAATTTATGTGCAAGCAAGAGTCAAGTATAATAATAAAGCCTAATAGGCCTAATTATCTAGGTTGAGAATATAGGTATGTAAAGAAAATGAGATAGAGTTTTGAAAATTGAAGGAGGTCATATATACCATCAAGATTATATAGATAAATCATCATGAAGATTAGATATGGATAATTGAGTGAAGAAGGTAAATAATAGTTTGACTTGTGTGAGAGGTAATTTTTGAGTGTGATAAAGCAATAAAAGACCATCATCAGTTATGAGAGGGAAACAAGAGAAAGGTGGATAAGTTCAGAATGTTGATTGAGTGGGTACTTGATTATCAAGGGGGTTTTATCCTATTATCAATTTGTTACTTTCCAAAGTCAATTTGGTGCTTGATAAAATTAGGGGTCGATGCTCAATGTTGGGTTAGTTCTCAACTAAATTTGATTCATTGTCTTATTTGACAAGTTGTCCAAGCTATGTTTAAGTGGTTTTTTTTTCCATGAGGTTTTCCCACATAGATACTGTATTCATATGTTATGTTCTTGATTTAATTTATTATTTAATCATTATATTGGTTTGAATTGTTAATGGATAATAAGTGGATGTGAATAAAAAGTTTGATCATTGATTCACCCCCTATTAGTGGTTGTGCTTCCAACAATTGGTATCATAACCTAGTCCTTTAAGGCAAGTTTAACTACTTGAAATGTGATCCAAAATAACACAATAATGTCTTGTGATTAACAAGAAAAAGACATTTATTATGGAGAAGTTTACTATGACAGTGAAGAAAGAGAAGCTGAAGTAGACCTTAAATTTGAGCTCATGAATACCCTCAGTTACTTAAAAACCTAGAAAGAGACAATAAAGGATCTCAGGAGTCAATTAGAATAGGTCAACACAAGGTGTAAGTCAAAGGAAGTTGAATATGACCATTTGAAGACATAGATATATTCATTAAAGGATGATCATGAATAACTCAAAGACAAGTTGAGTAGATTAGAGAGAAAACATGAGAATTCAAGACATGTCAAGAGTACCTACCTAAAAAGATCAATTAGGTAATCCAATGCTATAAAGGATAAGTCATCATGAATCAAGGTAAGTACTAAAATATTTCTTGCTACATCTATCATAATATAGGACACATTACTAGATTTTATTTTAATAGAGTTAAAAGGTCCATAAGATTCAATAAGACATATAAAGCTCCTAGAATGCATAAGAAAGATCAAAAATTGGTATGAAATCTAAAGCAATCTAGAATAGATCAAATTGAGATCAAGAAGTAAGATGGACTATTTACCAAAGAGGAATAGAAGGCCAAAGTGGACTCTATGCTAGCTCAAACTGCCTTTCACATTCAAAATGAAGGCATGAAATGGTATATAGATAGTGTGTTCTCAACCCATATGATAGAAGACATAAAAAATTTCATCTCTTTGAATATGAATGTTGCAGGAATAGTGAGGTTTGGAGATAACATAACTACCAATATAGTTGGAAAGGGTGTCTTGAGTTTAGATAATGGGAAGACCAAGACAAAAAATGTGTTGTGTGTGGAAGGTCTAAAACATAAGCTACTTAGTTTGAGTCAAATGTGCAATAAAAGACACACACTAACCTTTCATGACAAAGGTTGTGAAATAAGGAGAGCCAAATCAATAAGGCTAATTGCTAATGCCCACAGGATTGAGAACAACTTATTTTTTAAAATCAGATCAAGAAGGAAATGTGTTTCATCAGTAAGATAGATGAAAGTTGGTTATAACATAGAATACTAGGTCACCTAAACTTTGATAATCTAGTCAGAATTAGCACTAAGAAGTCTATAAATAACATGCCTAAGATCATTAAACCTACAAAAATACTTTTCAAGGCATGCTAACATGGTAATGAAACTAGAAGAAGGTTCAAGTCTAAGCAGTACTCTACTATAAGACCCTTGGAGCTAATACACACTGATATATATGGGTCTACAATAATTCAAATCATTCAAGGAGATAGCTACTTGATGTTAATCATTGATGATTACACAATAATGAGCTTGGTTTCATTCTTGAAATAGAAATCATAAACTCTTTATAAGTTCAAAGATTTCAAGGCTCTTGTTGAGAATGAGAAGAATGAAAATATCAAATGCATAAGGTCTAATAGAGGAGGATTTTTTGGTCTAATGAGTTTGATGAATTTTATGAGGTCTATGGAATAAAGATATAATTCTCATTAGCAAGGACACCTCATCAAAATGGGTTAGTGGAAAGGAAGAATAGGATAGTCCAAGAGATGGCTAAAACCATGTTGAATGAATCCATACTATATGATGGCTATTAGAGAGAGGCAATAAGTAGTGATGTCTACATTTTTAATAGGGAGTATATAAGAAATAATGGCTATAATATATCTTATAAATTATGGAAGGGCAGACCTACAAATGTAGAACAGTTTAGAGTGTTTGGGATTAAATGTTTCATCAAAAGAGATGATGAAGACTTGGTTAAGTTTGATTCTACATCTAATCAAGGCATATTATTAGGATACTCATCAATGAACTAAGCTTATAGAGTTTATAACAAGAGAGTACAAAATATAGTAGAAAGCACCAATGTGAGGATTGATGAGATAAAGATATCGCACTCATAGTCAAAGAACACTTTAGAGAATATGGATTTAAATAATGAAGAGGTGACTATAGATATTTATGAAAAATAAGAATTTGAAGATAAATATGACTCAAAAGGACCCTCAAGGTAGATTCAAAGAGACCACCCTGAATCTCAAATCATTGGCAATAAGAAGGTAGGTATATAAACTAGACTAAGACTGGTAAGTAATCTAAATCAAGAGAATTCTTTATTATCCAAGATTGAACCTAAAAATTTTATATAAGCTATCAAATACAAATGTTGGATAGGTGTTATGAATGAGGAGCTGGACCAAATAGAGAATAATTAGACTTGGGAATTAGTTCCTAGGCCTAAAGATAAGAATGTAATTGGCATAGAATGGGTGTTCAAAAATAATTTAAATGAATATGGAGAAGTCACTAAGAACAAGGCTAGATTGGTATGCAAGGGATATACACAAGTTGAATGGGTGGACTTTGAAGAAACCTTTGCACTAGTATCAATATTGGAGGCCATCAGGTTATTTCTAGTTTTTGTAGGCTATAAAGGATTCAAGGTATACCAAAGGGATGTCAAATATGCCTTCCTAAATGGTAATTTGGAAGAAGTTTACAATGAGTAACCTAAAGGGTTATTACTATCAGATGACAAATATTATGTTTTTAGATTGAAAAAATCCCCATATAATCTAAAACAAGCTCCTAGAGCTCAATATGCTAGGTTGGAGAAGTATCTATTGGATTGAGGTTTCAAAATAGGAGTTTTAGAAAGTAATCTATACATTAAGATAGAAAATGACCATTAACAAATTATAGTTGTCTATGTGGATGACATCATCTTTGGTGGAAATAATGAGAACATGATAAAGGCTTTTGTAGAGGTAATGAAGAAAGAGTTTGAGATGTCCATGTTAGGAAACTATCATTCTTTCTTGGGTTACAAGTCACTCAATATAATAAAGGTATATTCATCTCACAATCCAAGTACATAAGAGAGATGTTGAAGAATTTTGAGATGGAGGATTACAAGTCAATCAGTATGCCCATGATCGCAGGGTGTAAGTTGAGAAAGGAATATGAGTATTCAAAATTTAATCAAACATCATTCAAGTCAATTTTTTGAAGTTTGTTGTATACCGTTTCCTCTAGACCTAACATCATGTAAGCAGTAGGTCTTTTGGGAAGGTTTCAAGTAGATCCAAATGAGAATCATCTAAAAATAGTTAAAAGAATACTCAATACCTCGAGGGGACTATGGACTGTGTATTTTGCTATCCAAGAAGCAAGGAGTTCAATATGATAGCCTACATATATATAGATTAGGGTGTAAGTATATATGATAAGAAGAGTACTAGTTGAGGAGCCTTCTTCCTAGGTGGGTTCATAGTGTCATGGATAAGAAAAAATTAACCGTCAATAGCTTTGTCCACTTTTGTGGATGAGTAAATTATAATAGCCTCATGTTCCACTTAGGTTTCATAGATGAGATAGACTATAAAATACTACAAAGTGGAGTATGAATGTCCTAGCCCTATCTATTATGACAATACAAGTGTTATAAGCATCTTAAAGAACCCTGTCATAAACTCAAGGACCAAACACATTCCCATGAGGTATCATTTTCTAAGAGATTAGGTAAGTGATGGAAGTATTAGACTTGATATGTGTCTACATAGGATAAAATTTTATACATATTGACTAAACCACTTCCAAATGCAACTTTTGAACACTTAAGATAGGAATTAAGTGTAATTTATGCCTCTAGCAATCATTGAAGAAGTCAAGTATCTAGGGGGAGCTAATCATGATAATTATCTCCAAGAATAGGTGGGTTATTTTAAGAAGGTATACATGGATATAGGTGGATCATGTTTATCTTATGCCTCATAAGTTAATTTTTTTGTGTGTTGAATATATTTTTTGCAAAGAGTGTGATCCAAGGAATTGAAAACATCACTTTGTTGTTTATATCAAGGGGAGAGAAAGACTAGATGGGGAGATAAGGATGATCAATGTTCAATGTGGTTTTACATCAATGACAAAGGGGGATATTTTTTATCTTTGATTCTATTTATTAAAACTTGGCATTGATGTTGTCATTGATGTCAAAGGTTGTTCATGAGGTGACTTCAAAAGGCTTATAAATAGGATGACTAGTCATGTGTATAGATTAGCATGTTGTCTTATTAATATGGGTAAATATATGCTTAATATGATGTTTAAGGAAACTTTAGAATGTTTATGAATTATTATATCACTCAATAAATCTTCAAGATAAGTCTATAGGTATAAAACCTACAAGACTAACATGTATCTAGACTAGTTCTAAACTTTGTCTGACATAATGAGGGGTCATGAGATCTTGTCAAAACCTATGAAGAATAAAAATTATTTTTTTATCATGGTATGGGGTTTTTTTAATATATTTATTTTTATAGTGTATCTATAGTGGCAATAATGTTAGTTTCAAGGCTTAGAGTGACTTGTACGTCAAGGTTTAATAAGTAGAGAGAGTGAGAGTGGCCTAATGAGGAGTCATGTTCAATTTACAAAGTAATTATGCTCATTTGATAATTTTTATATGTGTTATAGGTTGTCTCAAAAATGTTTATGAAATTTTAGGTCAAAGTTTGAAATAAAAATCATGAAAAAGTGGATTTATGGTCTCTCAAGTGTTAAAATAAGGGGTTGCAACCCTGAGAAGGAATTTATTTTTCTCATTGGTATGTGAAAAAATTTCATGAGATCCTAATAATATCATGTAATTTTGATAATTATCCTATCTTAAATTTCCAATCATTGGTTTTTGGATTAAGGTCCCAAGCTTTATGAATGATCGTTAAGACTGTAAGGTGGTCTTAACCCTCTCTAAAACCATAACAATGACCCAATACATAAGATATTGATATAAATGGATCTTAATTAATTTCATGACATAATTTTATTATTTTATCATGTATATGACTCTCCCAAGTACATCTAGGTGGCATTGGTATATCAAATAGGTGAGTGGACCCTATAGGAAAAGCCATATTTCTCAAAAATTTACTATAACAAATAGAGTTGACCAAGTCAAAGTTGATAAGTGGATAGAGGTTGTATATTTAGATTCATATATTATTATAATGATGTTTTTCTATCATGCTATATAACTTAGATATGCTAAACTGGTTATGGAAGTTGACCTATCGCTAAAAGTGCCTAGTGAGGAAGATAGTGAGAAAAACTAGGCAGAAGTGAGAATGAGATTAGGGATGTGTTGTCCTAGATTAGGGATGAATAAAAATTCATGGGGTTATTTTTAAATAATTTTAATACATATATCTAATGTATATAATTTTTGAATATGTGTGTGTATAGCAGAAAGTTGCTCTCAAACTGACTTGTTTAACATAGTGAGGTCTATGTACAATGAAGCCATGAGATTGGTATGTAAAAAAATATTGATATTGAAAATTATAATATATTAATTTAAATTTGATATTATAATATATTATAATCATATAAAAAAAAAATTAATTTCATGAAATTAAATCTACAGGTGTTTTAAGTCATTATTTCCATGATTGTGTTTTGGAGCATTTAGGCAGTTCTGAGTGGTCATGTTGGAGAAGTGAGTTTGATAATTTAAGCTATGTGTTGAAATATATAATTAAGTATTTGATGAAACTTAGATCATTAATAATTTTAATATATAATTTTTTGTTATGATTATGTGTAAAAATTGGTTGTATGCTTCAGTTATTTAAGATAAACTTTTTGGGTGTGTGAAGACCTAATTATGATTAGTGCTAATGATGTGGTCCAAGTAGTGAATTAGACTAAAAGGTGGTATGGACATAAATTTATGTTATGAGGGGTCTATTTTAGGTTATTTTTAAGTTTTTCATCCACGTTTGGAGGCTAGATAATTTTCAAGAGGGCTAAGTGTAACATGTTTCTTGAGAAGACCTAATTGCATTAGGTCTAATAGTGGTTTTAGTCCTTATGATTGGTGATCAACCTATGTATTAGTTATTTAATGTATTAAATGTGTTATTTTACCCATTTTAATGGTGATAAAAAAATTTATAGGTTTTTTAGAATGAATTTATGTGCAAGCAAGAGTCAAGTATAAGAATAAGGCCTAATAGGCCTAATTATCTAGGTTGAAAATACAAGTATATGAAGAAAATTAGATAGTTTTGAAAATTTGAAGGAGGTCATATAAACCATTATTATGATATAGATAAATCATCATGAATATCAAAAAGGGTTACTAAATATGATAGGTTTACTAAAGATGATTATCAAGGTCATATGACCTATTCAAGCCATAAAAGGGCTAATTGAGCGAAGAAGGTAAATAATAGTTATGATTGTGTGAGAGGTAGTTTTAAAGTATGATATAGAAATATAAGACCATCATAAATTGTGAGAGGGAAAAAATAGAAATTTGGAAAGGTTTAGAGTGTTTATTGAGTGGGTGCTTGGTCAGCAAGGGGGTTGTAGCCTCCTAGCCACTTGGTGCTTGATAAACTTAGGGGTTGGTACTCCTTGTTCGGTTGGTACTCAACTAAATTTGATTCATGGTCTTGTAGGAAAAATTTTAAAAGTTTTTTTTAGTGGGTTTAATCCCCATGAGGTTTTATCACATAACTCTTATGTTCATATGTTATGTTCTAGCTTCATGCTCATATGAATGGTTCTAAATGCATTATTTAATCATTATATTGGTTTGAATGGTTAATGGAAAATAAGTGGATGTGAATAAAAATTTTGATCACTAATTCAACCCCCATAGCTCTTAATGGTTGTGATTTCAAAAATATATTCATACTTTTTTAGAAGTCTGAAATTTTTTTTACAATTTCAAAATTTTAATGAAGTTTTAATGCAAGAAAGAAAGATACTTAAGGATGTTGATACTCGATATATTTCCCTTTGTAGACCAAAACATAGAGTATATGCATAATATTATTCATTGATGGGAATAATGGAGAAACATATCCACATAATATATAAATCTCTAGATATTTTGTTTTAGTTAAGTGATATAGAGACATTAATGACCTTATGCGACCTTTTAACCATGTTGGATGAAAGAAGTTTAATTATAAAGAAAGATCAATAAATAACAATGTGTATTCAAGGATATTCTAAGTTGAGAAAATTAATATGCCTGACCCTTGATAATTTTTATATAACACAACATTCATTTATAGGGGAAACGTTCACAAGTTAGAACTTAATGACAAATATTGAACATAGTGGTAACTATTTCCAGTTTAATGAAGATAGATATTTATGTGTAGAAGTGTGATGATACAAAATAATCCTACAGACTTTTGACATAGTTCATAAGTTTAATAGACTCAAATAAGTTCCTCTAACAAGGGATTGATTTCTTAAGGTTGTATCCTTTATAAGGTCTACCTTGAAGGAAATTTTAAAATGTCTCTATTAAGAGATTAGAGATCATTTTCCGCAAGATGAACTACTAGAATCTATGGTTGTGGTGTACCCTCAATATTGTAAAAATGCTAGCTCATCATATTTTTTGAATGAAATAAAAACCTTTGCCCAACACTTCTACAATAGTATAGAATTAAATGGTGAACAAATTGAAGGCATTTTAGATTTTCCAAATCTAAGTGAGCAGTTTATTCAATTTACCACAACAATGTTGGAACAAGATAAAGTTCTGGACAATGCTTTTGATGAGGGCTCCATCACTATAGTATGGACTACTTTAAGTTTGAGTGAAATACTACATGACAATATATTAGAAAATTTTAATCTTGATAATTTATGCCAAACAATAATTTTGGGATCAATGGAAGATGAGAGAATTTTTAGTGCATTGTCATTTTTAAATTTAAAGTTAATAAATAAGCTTGACAAGAATTTGGAGACTTGCATGAGGCTCTATACAACTAGATACATTGTCCTCAATTTTCCATTTGATAAAGCTCTGAAAATTTGGTAGTCTACATTAGAGAGAAGAGGATTGACTAATAATTATTATAAACACACTACACTCAGAGAGTTATGTAGTACTAAATCTGAGTCCAACAAATTTTGAATAGAATGCACATAACAATTATCAAGAACAAAATAAATAAAATTAACATGCTGAAATTTGAAATTTAGGAATATAAAATATGAGGTTTCTCAAGGAAGGACAATAGATTTTTTCATCCCTAATAATTTTCTATGGATTCATGTAGCTAGATTGTATTTTGATAATTAATACTAGGTGACTATAATTTTAATGGAGAAGCTCTAATACTTGATTATAAAAAAATGTATTTTTTGTGTTATATTTGATTAAGATAACATGTCTATTATAGTTATAAACTCTATTACAGAGATGAATAAGTATATTGTGGTATTACCTTGTTATTTTATACCAAATACATGTACTTTTGTGTTTTTTTTTAAATTAAGAGAACATAACTATAATAGTTGTAAACTCTATTATATAGATGCATAAGTATATTATTATGTTCCCTTGTTATTTTATATCAAGTACATGTATTTTTTTTTTGTTTGATTAAGATAACATGTATATAATATATGTAAATTATATTATAGACATGCATAAGTATAATCTGGTGTTTCCTTATTATTTTATACCAAGTACATGTATTTGTGTATTCTATTTGATTAAGAGAACATGTATATAACAATTATAAACTCTATTATAGAGATTCATAAGTATATTGTGGTGTTCCCTTGTTATGTTAAACCAAATTTTTTAAAGGTATTTATAATGTAATGAATTAGAAGTATCTATATTGGACCAACAACATCATTTTTGCTAATAGCTTGAGTGACTAGAAAATTTGAGAAAACCATCACATATGTATTTGAATAATTTCCATTAATATCAAAAGTGATGTGTTAGACCACCAATAATTTTTTATTGACCCTTCAATATTTTAGCACTAATTAAATAAAAAATGCGTTAAGATCTCAACCTCGATCCCCATAGTTTTAATTCTACCTCCACCACATTCAATGCTAGAAATAAAATATACATTAGGTTTGAGAATTTGGGATGTGAATTCATTTATGTAATTAACCTATTTTAACATTCCCTTATTTTTTAAGCCTTGAAGACATATAAATTTGAACTTACAAGTTTATAATTATATTTTTAGTTATTTATTATTAAGTTTTTTAGTCATTAAAACCATATATAATGAAGAGCATGTTTTTTTTGCTCGGTTTTATAAATGTGTTAAGGACCACTTGTGATTTAGGACAAAATACACTTAAGGTAATAATTATATATTAGTTGGCATTGTTTGTTAATTGAAATAAAAAATATTTGGAAGGCCATTACTGATTATGGATATAGTTAAGACATTGTGGCAGACATTATCATTATTGATTATGGATATGTTTAAGACATTTAAAAGACAATGTTTTGAGAAAATATTATTAAATAAATTATTTTTAGGTAACTTATAATTATATTTATTCATTTCAAGATAGATGATTGTGTATGCAAATAACTGATCTCAGTCTTCAAAACAAAGGAAACATAAATCCATACCTTACAATCACAAGGAAACTAGCTTAAAAATTGTTTACACCTTCATTTATAACCTCTCATAAAAATATTTTGACAACCTTAGCTTGGATTCCACAAATAACTTGCATCAATGAATATAAAATTTGATAAACCATCACATATGTATTCGAACAACTTCCTTACAATCACAAGAAAATCAGCTTAGAAATTGTTTGCACCTTCATTTCTAACCTCTAGTACAATTATTTCGACTACAATAGCTTGGCTTCCACCAATAGCTTGCATCAATGAATCAAAAATTTGATAAACCATCACATATGTATTCAAATAACTTACTTATGCTTGAATACATATGTATCTTTATAATAGAGTTTACAACGGTTATAGACATATTCTTTTAATCAAATAGAAGACTGAAAGTAGTTATTTACATGCACAAACATCTGTCTTGAAATGAATAAATATAATAAGTTCCCTAAAAATAATTTCTTTAAATATATTTTCTTTCTGTCCTCACTTTTCATAGCTGCCTTGCCCTATGGCCCCATATTTGGTTTATACTCTATACTTTGATTTTTTGTAACAATGTTTGCTATACTCAGTTTATTATATTATTTGGTTGGTCTTTACCACATACTTATTATAAACAAATAAGAAATTTATTTATTTTGAGAAATAATGATGTGCAAAATACTTATTTTAAATAATGCATAAAGAACAAACTAAATAAATGCAACTGATCCTTATGATCATACTATATTTTGTTTTTATATGTTTAAGGTAATAATTATATTTTGGTTGGCATGGTTTGTTAACTGAAATTAAAAAATATTTGAAAGGCCAATATGGATATGGTTAAGACATTTTGGTAGACCTTATTATATAGTTTATAATTTTAAAACAATGAAGATGTTTTGAATAATTTTTTAGTTATGTCATCCTCATTTTTCATAGTTGTCTTGCCTTATGGCCCCATAGTTAGTTTATACTCTATACTCTAATTTTTTGTCACAATTTGTGCTATACTCAGTTTATTATATTATGTAGTTGGTTTATACCACATACTTATTTTAAACAAATAATAAATTGATTTTCTTTGATGAATAATGACATTCATGATACTTCTTTTAAATAATGCACAAAGATTAAACTAAATAAACACAACAGAGCCTCATGATCATACTGTATTTTGTTTTTAAATATTTAAGAAAATAATTAAATTTTGATTGGCATGGTTAATTAATTCAAATACAAAATATTTTAAAGGTCAATATGGATATGGTTAAGACATTTTGACAGACCTTATTATATAGTTTATAATTTTAAAACTATGAAAATGTTTTGGATATTTTTTTTAGTTGTGTCATTCTCATTTTTCATAGTTGTCTTGCCCTATGGCCTCATAGTTAGTGTATACTCTATACTCTAATTTTTTATCACTATTTCTACTATACTCATTTTATTATATTATATGTTTTATTATATTATTGGTTGGTCTTTACCACATACTCATTTTAAATAAACAAAAAATTATTTTCCTCTAAAATAATGACATGCAAGATACTTATTTTAAACAATGCACAAAGAACAAACTGAATAAACGTAAGATAGCCTCATGATCATACTATATTTTTATACAATGTTTAAGGTAATAATTATATTCTGGTTGGCATGATTTATTAATTAAAATAAAATATATATTTGAAAGACCAATATGGATGTGGTTAAGACATTCTGGTAGACCTTATTATATAGTTTATAAAATTAAAACAATGAAAATGTTTTAAATATATTTTTAGTTATATCATCCTCACTTTTCATACTTGTCTTGCATTATGGCCCCATAGTTGGTTTATACTCTATACTCTGATTTTTTGTCACAATTTTTGCTATACTCAATTTATTATATTATCGAGTTGGTCTTTTGACTTTGAGAGACTTAAAAAGGTTTCTACTCAATTTATACTTATTGATATGGCCATTAAATTTAAAACTTAAAAAGGATAAATTTAATATTTAAAAATAAGGATAAATTTAATCATTAAAAATAATGAATTGTAAATAAGATCTTGACTTTAGACTTCTCATCCTCAAACCTCTTTCTCCATTGTTTTTTAAATAACACAAATTTCCTCTTGTAAAATAAATCTACATAAGTGTTTCAAATTACTTAAAACCCTATAACCATGAAAGCTAAAACCTAAATTCATATAAATTCATTTATGTTAAAGTTTTATTATTTTACGGTCATGGGAATCATGAAGCGAGTGAAATTTGTAAGGAGAGGCCAAGAAAGAATCTAAGTACCCAATAATCAAGTACCATCGAAATAAGAAATACAAACCCTACATATCATGTGAATCATGAAGCAAGTGATAAGTTCAAGAGGAGGCCAAGGAGGAGTCTAAAAAAAAATAATGAAGTAAAATTCAAGTAATAAATACAATCCCTACATGTCATGGAAATCATGAAGCAAGTGATAATTACAAGAGAAGCCCAAGGAGGAGTCTAAACAACCAACAATGAAGTATAATTCAAGTAATAAATACAAGCCATACATATCTATAAATATTTTCACACTTTTAATGAATTATACTTATCTTTTAAGGGATTTGAACTATTAGCATGTTATTTTTTTTATCAGATCTTTGATCACATTATGAAAACCCTTGTTTATATTATATCAAAACCTTTAATATTAGACACAATTTGGTTATCACATGGGATTATTTATTTAGTAATGAGATTAGAAAGATATTTTCATTTGGTTTAGATTGTATATTTAGTAATGAGATCAACAAGACCTCAAAAATATTGTGAACGTGTGTTTGGGCATTGATATGAAGATGACTTTTTTTCATAGTCACACACACCTACTTAGGGTTTAAGTTTAGGATGGGTTTGTAGCAGTTCTTATTCATGTTTTCTATCGTGCCCTCCTTGTTTGGATTTATTCATATGGGTAAGTTTTTGAAATGGATGGACTACCCCCAATTTCATAGGGCAAAGCCAAATAACTATTCTAAAAAACATATGGATCCATTGATCATAATTATTACTCTACCTCAACCATATTTTCCTAGTGAATGTGTTTGGGGAAAGAGGTTTAACTATGGAAATTTTTTCCATTATTTATTTATTTGAATATGACATATAATTCACCAGATATTTATAAGTTTTTTGAAAGAGATAATAGAAATCACCAATTAATTTATAAATGTGTGGAAATTTTTCAAAAGATTCACTAGTAGAATTATACCTGAACTCTAGGATTTGCTAGGATTTTATAGTAAGTTTTAAGGGTACATTCCTAAAATTATCCCTATTTTAAATGTTTCATAATCAAATAGACATGACTTAGTCACATGCCCACAAATCAAGGAATGACATATTCAAATGTTAATAAACAATAAACCATGGCATACACAAATGTCACAATATAAAAATAAAGGTAAAGGGGTCTTAAAAAATGGAACATATTAAAATTATCAAAAAATAAAGATAATAGCAAGGCAAGACACTCAAAGAAGTGAATGAAGTAAAATTATAAGCAACCAACATAAACATATCATACTAGTATTTGGGTAATATGTGATACCAAAAAAAATTTAATTACCTAGCATATCAAGTACACTATGAAAGATATAATCATGGATAAATTTATGTGTAATTATATAATATCAAACATAATAATGTAAAATTACCATATAGTGATATAACTTATATGTATTATGATCTAAGAAGTGGATTTCCACAATGTCTACATGACATGAGAAGAGGGAATGCCCAACATATGAAAGTGTGTAGATCATGTATCTATGTATTCATGTATAAAATTTAAAAGATGCATGAAAGATGTGTATATATAAATAAATTATATGATATCCACTAACATGTAACTAAAAACATATATGTTAAGGAGCTAATAGGTCATGTATATGTGTAAAATATTTTTGAATTTTTTGAGTCTTTTTATTTTTTTATTATTTTTTGAATATGTGAGACCTTGTAACCTTAATTTGGATCCTTTGAATTATTTTAATAATGGTTGGATAAGTTGAAATGGTGCATAGCATGTCCCTCCTCATGTTTTACATGTGTATTAGAAGAACCGATGCTATCATTTGAAATATGGATCAATTTGCTTTCATAAGGAAAATAAATACCTTGTTGATTTTGGTCAATTTTTTATTCCATCTGTTATAACCAAAAAGTGCCCAATGTAAATGTATATGGATATTTTTTATGGCATAACCCAAAATCATGTTTGAATCACTTTAGGACCACAAGAAATTGGTAGTGTTATGTTGACCAAAGAGTCTTTCCAACCTCCTTTGTTTTGAAAGTCTTTTAGATCAAAGGCAAGCTATTAAAAACATTGTATTTGCAATAATTTTTTGTTTATACAAAATCAATATGGTTATGTAACACCACCCATGAATAATGTGATTTTTAAATATTATTTTAATCAATGTTTTTTGGGTTGTTCCACTTGGAGTGTTTGCATAGGATGTTGCCCCGAGATTGGTCCCATATTGAGTAAATTTTTGTAAAGCTCCCATAAAAATATTAGAAATGTTATATCTTCATTCATAAGTACATTTGGTAATTCATCCCCATCCTTTGTGTGAGGTATAAAAATTTGGTATTTAGAATGGGATATGTTAAGTTCCTTTGGATAAATAAGTATGGATGAATCGTATCTATGTACATCCAGATACAAGTGGGTAAATGACTCATATTTTTTGTTCAATGCTCTTTATTTAAAAGGAGAAATAAGACCTATAATAAAAATGATTTACAACTCCAAATCTAAAGGTCTAAATTCTAGCCCATATGATGTGCTTTTGAATCAAATAGTATAATCTTAAAGGAATTCATCATCACATTATTTGAAATTATGCAAATGTTCTAATGTAAGTTTTGGCACCTTATGGATTTTGAAATCCATGAAGAATGCATCTTATAAATGTGAAAATTTGGTAAAGGAACTATTTGGTAATCTATGAAACCAAATATGAGTCTCATCATAAATTCTCATATGGAATACCTTTATCAATAGTTTGTCATATTTCACCCATTGACCAAAAGAATGTATATAAGTTATTATATGGTTGAGCAGGTCTTTGTGACTCAAAAATAGAGGTAAGTCATAGTTCAAAATCTTATGGATAAGGATATTCAAGTATACATTGTGAAATAGGTTGATTATTGAATGAGGTAACATTCACATTAGTATTATGGAAAACCATTTGCATTCGAAGTATAAGAGCCTATTTTTGAAGATCCCTGCTAGTGATCATAATAGAAATAAGATACTCCATGGGAATGGTGGTGATTAGAATATATGTTATCATTTATTATAATCCACCACCTCTATTGAATCGAGGCATAGTATTATCATCATCCTCATGGATAACAAGTGCAAGTTATGAATCATTGAATCTAGGATACTTTGGTAATGGTATTGGATCTCTTAATTATGGTGCCTTTTGTATTTTTTCTAGAGAGTTTGGAACATTAGGATTATTTTTAACCTTATTATTATAATGATTATTTATTCTTAGTGCCTTAATGTTAATTGGTAAGGATTCCATGATGTCTTAGTTAACCTTTCAAAAAAATTCAATGTCAAATGAAGGGATAAAAGAATCATTACCCTTGATAAGGGGGATATTATTTAGAAATGTTGGAATTATGGGGAATGAAATTAGTTTATTTGTAGTTATATCTCCCTCATAAATAATTTTTAAATCAGCCATAGTTTCCTTATGTACTTGCCAAAACTTTTGACTATCATATAAAGGAGCATCTTGCTCATATGTATCCTTTTTGGTGGCATAAGGTACATGACTAGATGACTTTCCTTTTTGGTGACTAATAACATGGACTAAAAAATAACATATAAACCATTGGTGAATATTTGGTTTCAGATGGTATCTATAAGTACCTTAAGTATATTTTTCAAGTTCAAGCATGACATATGCCCATTTGTCCACTTTTGGTATTTTTTATATCTTTAGTTGTCAAGGGATATAGCATGACAAATATACCTTTCTTCTCATTAAAATTCATACCTTGGTTGGGTAAATTTATCCATGGATGAATTTTTTAGTTTATTTTAAAATTAAGGAAAGAGACAAATTAGGAATAAAATAGGAACCCCTAGGAAACAACACCCTATAATATTTTGCATTTGTATAACATGGATTCACCAAATGTTTAACCCTAGGTTTTGTATAAGGATATTATGGGGTTAAGGTTAATAATATATAAATGAATAAGAAAAAGGGTGATAAACAAATCTATAATAGGCCAATTAATTGTAAAACTTAGATACAACATATGTTAACTTTATTATGTTGAGATATGCTAAAAATAAGAAGTACAGTTATGTTAAATATTATAATGATAATTAAAATGAGATACTTAGTTGGTTATGATTCTAATATAAATATAGATTCAGAATAGGAAAAATGTATAATGGGTCTTGATTTTGGATCATTCGTATGATTCTATAAATTTTACCTCTGTAGCTACCAACACTTACATCAACTTGGGATGGTTGCATTAATGTTATTGTATAACTAAAATGCAAGCGTATAATATAGAATACATGATGAAACTAGATCTAACCACTTGGATGTTTATGGGTTCCCCACCTTTTCTCTAGTGCATTTAGATCTTGGTCATGGGTTATCACTCCTTATCAAATAATAAAACATTAGTTCTTCATCTTCATAATAGTTTGGAGAAAATGAGTTAGTGGGCACATAGTGTTGGGCTACACCAAATATGCCTATATTAAATGAGTGTTTCCTACATATCCAATATTATAGAGAGGGCCTCAAAATTATGTAGTTCTCCCCTACATGTTATTTTATGTGTGTATCATGCAATTTTGATAAATAATTATATAGAGTGATCTAGCTTATAAATTGGAAAATGTGGTTCATGGGATATTCCTTTAGTACTTCAGATCTATATATGTGTTGTCTATGTTACTGATATGGAAAAAGGACAAAATAGCGAAGCTTTGCTCACTTGAATGCTTGATTTAATGATTTTGGTAAGTTGCATTCTGAGTTGTTTGGTTTGTGCTAGTTCTTTACTAGGTAATGAATGAATGATGATTAATATTTTATTTATGACAATTCCTTTCAAGAATATATCACATTAAATCACTTAGGATAACCATAGGTATACATTTCATTTTAAAATTGAATGAAATTAGGTTATTGGACACTTGCATCAGGGTAGGATACTTGTGTCGATGTAGACATCTGACTAGGAAGTAGAAAAACATGTACAAATCCATAACTTACAGAGATGGAAGATAAGTAGGTTTATAAAATTTTGAGAATGATATAAGGTCTGAGTCATCATAAAAACACTGGTCAGACTAAGAGATAAGAAATAATCATAGAGAAATAGTGTATGCAAGCCTTTCGATATTGAGAAAGGTATAAAAGTTAAAGACACATACATGATATGTATCTTCCAACTATCCAAGATCAAGGTGTTATATAATTCATAAATAGTGTCTACACATTGTTGAAGCTTCACCAAAGGGCTAACCCATATGATGTTTGAGTATACATTGGAATGTCATGTAATGAACGTAATTGACCCAAGTCATTAATGATTATGATAGATATGTTACAAAAAAATTCAAAATTGTGTTATGGGAAAGTATTTCAAAAACTTTGGTCATTACATGTCAATCATTTTGATCCTATGAAACTCATTTTTTTAATGATAATGTAGCAGATAGGTTCTATTATTTTATAAACATTAGTTGTAATAAGGAGACACAATGAAAGTGGTGATAGAGACAATGAAAAATTAAGTATCATAAAAATGGTGATAAATTTTTAGAAAGAAAAGTAAAGGTTATCTTAAGATGACTTAAATCCACACAAGTGAAAGTCCAACAAAAATTACAATATACTTTAAATTCTTATGAAAGCCTTCAAATACCCAATAACATGTATAAGGATGTTAATGCCATATAGAAACCAAATCAATCAAGGAAGAGGGAAATGTGACATGGAATACAACATTTTCTCTTTATTTCTTCTAATTTGGGTGTATGCATTATCTTGCATTCTTGCATATCTATAAAAATAGAAATGAGGAGAGATGTGAATGTCTTGTAAGAAATAAAATCTTGAGATTGTAGTAAAATTTAGTCCTTGGCATTTTGTGTTTCCAAAGTAAATTGTTATTTTCTTTAATGCAGGACTTGTGGCTTATGTATCATTAGAGCCCAAGCCATTTATCATCTAAAATTATTTCATTCTTAGAAGGATGTGATCAATGTGCCATGAGTGGTACAAGTCAAGCATGTTTTCTTAGTTTATAAAGATTTTTTTATTAAATTTGTCAATGATTGCATTGACATTTTGAAATATTTTATACAATATAACATTTCTCCAATGAAATGATGCATATGTAGATGATTTTTTATATGGAATTAAAAATTACCAAGGGTAGATGCAAATAATTTTTACCATGTTTCCTTTTTATCTATTTATCAACATAAAAATATTTGTCATAATACCAAAACTGTGTTATTTATACATAATTGATAATGGTTGTAATGAAGAAGTTT
>JARHVA010003164.1:2005000-2030000 GCA_037957365.1 Torreya grandis | reverse complement strand
GTTATCATGAAATACATAGGGGGTCTCCATTGGTATATGATATAGGAGATGAAGCTATTCAGGATTGATTCTATTGATGAAGCTAGCTGAAAAGCTATGGCCATTGAGGGGAAGAACAAGACAATGTTTTTGGAGAAAAAAAGGAGAAACTTCCAAATTAGCATAGAAGAATAAGAAGGGTTTTGACAAAAAGGGAGAGTAGGGAAAGAAGCACACCAACACGGCCCAAGAGAAGAATCTTATGGACCCTATAATATTTTAGGGCATATTGAGGATAAGTGCTAGAAGCTGCATCCTAAACTTCACCTGAAGAATTTAAAAAAGAATGAAAAATTAGAAAACAAGAAGGGAAAAAATATGTCATTGCTAAAAAAAGTAAAATATCTTGAGGTAGATGATGTCTATAAAAAATTAGCACTCATGGCTCAAAATCAATCTACATAGTTTAAGTCTGAGGAAAGGGAAGAACTCTTTCACCTGAAAGTTCAAATGAAAAAGAGTATCATAAACGTGATTATTGTCAATGGAAGTCAAAAGAAACTGATCTCAAAAGCTCTTATGTAGAAATTGAAGTTAGAGACCACCTCACATTTATACCCGTATCCCTTCGGTTGGATACATAAAGAGGTAGAAATGAAATCACTATGTAATTTAATTTTAAATTTGTCATATCTGATAAGTTCATAGATGAGGTAAATTTTGATGTAATACCTTTGGATTTATATCAAGTTGTTCTTGGGAGTCCATATTTGTGGGATATGGATGTTATTAATTACCAAAGGTTGAGGAAATACAAGTTGTTAAAGGATGGGAAAGAGTATATTGTGAATGCTACTCAGTACAAGGAGACGATTTCATTAATTTCAGCTACATAGGAAAAGCGGATGATCAATGCATGTGGCAAATTTGTCTTGTTGATGTTAGATGCAAAGATCAATAATAGAATGAGGCTGAATATTATAGAAATGTTATACACCCAAAACGATAACAACAAATAAAATAGTTGATGGGTAAATATGAACTAATTTTAAAGGAAGTAAAGTGTATGCCTCCAAAGAGTGCAGTAGAACATGAGATCCAACTCGTAA
The DNA here is from genome assembly GCA_037957365.1 of Torreya grandis. Lineage (NCBI taxonomy): Eukaryota > Viridiplantae > Streptophyta > Pinopsida > Cupressales > Taxaceae > Torreya > Torreya grandis. Next base: position 2,028,912 of record JARHVA010003164.1, on the reverse strand, counting down.
GAGATTACACCTTTCCAAACTTGGCCCTCTACCAAAACTCTATAACTAAGAATAAGGAGATAAAAAGATAGATCCAAGAAGTGCTAGATCAAGAAGTGATAAGGCCCAGTTGTTCACCATGTGGATCCCTAGTCATATTAGTGCCTAAGATGGATGGTGGGTGGAGAATGTGTATCGACTATTAGGCACTGAAAAAAATCATAGTGAAAAATAGATACCCTCTATCAAGGATCAATGATATGTTAGACCAGTTATTACATGTTCAATATTTCACCAAGTTGGACTTGAAATATGGATATCATCAGGTTTGATTCAAAGATGAGGGCACCTAGAAGACAACTTTTAAGATAAATCAAGGACTATCCAAGTGGATGGTGATGCCCTTTGGTCTATGTAATGCACCAAAAACATTCATGAGACTGGTGAATGAGGTACTCAAACCTTTTATTGATAATTTAATTATTATGTATTTGGATGGCATTTTAATTTTTAGTAGAACCTAGGAAGAACACATCCAACACATAGAAAAGGTATTGAAGATGCTACAAGATAATCAACTAAGGCTCAACCTCAAGAAGTGTGAGTTTGTTAAGAAGTCTCTAGTGTACCTTGGGTTCATGGTTCATGGAGGAGAGCTAAGAACTGATCAAGTAAATATTCAAGCCATTTTGGATTGGCCTAGACCGAGGACTATGTCAAAGGTATGAAGTTTCATGGGTACCTGCCAATATGTTAGAAAGTTTATTAGACATTTCTCATAGATAGCATCCCCTCTTCATGATTTAACAAATTCTAATAAGAAATTTGAATGAACAAGTAATCAAGAGGATACACTTCAACTACTAAAGAGGAAGATTTATGAAACACATATTCTAGCTCTGTTAGACCTACAACATTCATTTGAAATTGAGTCAGATGTATCTGGATATGCCATGGGAGTTTTATTATTACAGGATGGAAAATATATATCATATCATTCAAAGATGTTTAGTGGACTAGTAATGAACTATCCTACCTATGATAAGGAGATGTATACCTTGCATCAAGAAATAAAGCATTAAAGGCCATACTTGCTAGGTAAGGAGGTAATTATTCATACTAATCATAAGCCTTTACAGTTTCTATAGACTCAATTAAAGTTACAACAAGCTAGGCACATGAAGTGGATGTCATATCTAAAACATTTTAATCTGGTAATTAAATATAAGAAGGGGTCTATGAATAAGGTTGCAGACATGCTTTCTAGACCAACTAAACCAATAGTGTCAATTTTGTTAGTAGCAATGCAGATTCAACCCTTATGCCATGAAGAGTACAAGGAGCTGTACAGAATAGATGAAGACTTATAGAAATATTTGGAGAAGTTATAGAAGAGTAAATCAACTGAGTATCATCTTTATAATGGCTTATTATATAAACAAGAGCAATTATGTGTACCCAGGCAAGAAGATAGAATAGGATAGATTTGAGAAGCACACACTTCTAAAGTAGTGGGTCACTTTTGAGTGGAAAATACTTTGATGAACCTAAGGAGGTATGTTCATTAGCCAAAAATGAAAGCAAGATGTTACTTAGTTCATCAAAAGGTGTGTATTGTGTAACACATCCAAACCTACAAATAAGAAACTGGGACAATAAACCCCATTACCAGTACCTAGTCGGCCATGGGAAAGTATATCTATGGATTTTTTAGGGGGGTTCGAAGGACCTGAAGTGGTCATGATTATTTTTTTGTAGTAGTTGAAAGATTCATCAAAATGTTAATTCTAATTCATTGTTAGAAAATAGTTACTAGGGAAGAGTCAGCCAAGTTATTCTTTCAAAATATTTGGAAGTATTTTTGTCTCCCTTCTTCTATCATTTTAGATATAGTATATTTCTAAGTTAATTTTGGAAGTCACTATGGGGAATGATGGATACTAGAATGAAGAGAAGCATAGCCTTCCATCCATAGACTGATGGCCAATCAGAGGTGGTAAATTGCACCTTGGTACATCTCTTAAGGAATTACAATTCCAAGCATCCAAAAACTTGGACTGAATCAGTAGAATACCTATATTTTGCCTTTAATAAGGCTATACACAATTCTACATAGAAATATCCATTTGAAATCTATCTAGGCAACCTACCTTAAAGTCCCTTTGATCTAGAATTTACAGTGAGTGCTGAGATAGATATAAGGAAAGAGGAAGAGGAACAGGCTAAAGCACAATGGTTTTTGTAAAGGGTTTAGAAAGTGCATCAAGAAGTGTAGACATAACTACACAGGTCCTAGCAGAAGTATAAGGACGGGCATGACCAACACAGAGTCAAGTGCTCCTTTTAGGAAGGTGACATGGTTTGGTTACAATTGATTAAGGAGCGACTAAAAGGTGAAGGTAAAAGGATAAAATTGATTTGATATGGCCCTTTTCAAATTCTAAAGAAAATAGGTGAGAATGCCTTTTAGTTAGATTTTCCCCCTTATATGAAAATGTACTCAGTCATCAATGTTGAGAATTTGAATTTGTTTGATCCATGAATGTTAGATGAAGACCAAGATCACACACCAGTACTACATTTAGTATATGATCTGTGGGTGGAGAATGAAGATCCACTAGAAGAAGGTTAAATCCTGGAATGAAAGGTGATAAAAATTTGACAAGGCAAAACTAAGTCATTTTGAGAAGGTATAAAGTGTCAAGTACCCAACGAGGCAAAATGGTACATTAAGGCAAAAGGGGAGAAATAATTTCCCAACCTTCAATTCTAAAAGTTCATTAGGAGATAAATCTCTCCAAATGGGGGAGCCATGATCCAGGAGGATCTAAGCATGTTTATTTTATGGAGAAATATTTATTAAGTATTTTTCTTAAGAGTGACCCCTACTATTTTAGGTATAACTTTCTCATATGGTATTGGATTTTAGAACCATTTGAACTAGTCAAAATTATATTTAGATTGCATTTTAAAAGCCAACCAATGTTTTTGTAGGCTAGTTGGTTGCCAATTTCATGATTTGGAGCCATTTTAACCCCAAAAATGCAAAAAAAAATGCACTTACTATTTTTAAAATAATAAAATGCTAATAGATTACAAACCATAAGGAATTTTGAGGGACTCCAAGAGGGACTTATTATGTATTTTCTATTCTAAATGTAATCATCTCCTTTCAGGTACCACTTACTATTTTTAGTAAGTAGGGGTTTTTGGCTACCCTAACCCTAATTAAGGTAGGGAAAACATCTCTATTTTATTATATATGTATGTAATCATTTGTATTTGAATAGGGTGAAAAAAAGAAGCACAGATCTATAATTTTATCCATCTCCTTGTATTTGCATTCTTTGCATGTTTTAGATTTCAATATTAATTCAAGAATCCAAGTTTGGAATAGTTAGAAGGAAGTGTTTTCTTCTCTCTAATATCAGATCAATGAAATACAAGAAAATATTCTTATATTATTTTCCTACATAAATTGTCCTTGTGTTATTATTCTCTCTTTAGAAGTGGTGTAGGAGTTCTTCATTATATTCAATGCCTCATTATTGATCTCTTGAAATTGCTCTTCTTTCTTGATTGAGAAGTTACAAATACATGCTTGAATCTAACTACCTTTTGGATTCCTGACACCTTATCCACTCTTGGGAAACCTTAAATCTTATGTTTTAGGTTTGAGTTAATTCTTTTTATAGTTCTTGATAAAATGCTCAGCTGTCACAAGATCTCTTGAGAGACATTGGATGAAACTAGCTTTTAAGACTTTCCTCTATGATTATTTAGAGGCAAACATAGGTTCACCAAGCCATTATCACTCATCTCTACCTATATAACCTTGATATAGAGTATAATTACCCTTAATTAGGCTGAAAATAGTTTCTAAGGTATGTGTTCATCCTTGTGATCTCTCAACACCATGAAGCTAGCAAATTGCCTATGCATTGAATCTCTCAATTCTACCTATAGTTATTAGGAATGGACTTGTTTATGATTTTTAGAGTCATAAAATGGTTTAATCAAGTGTATACAAGAGTTCCTTATATATTATTATGCCTTAGATGACCTTAAGAAGGTCTATATAGTCATTTACTCAATGCAAGTGAGGAAACAATCTCAGTTTGCCTTGGTTTAACACTTGAAAACTTGTCATACCACCATGAGATATGATTTAATGATTTATGGGAGATCATTATACCTCTTTTCATGTTTGATAAACCACCTCAAACTATCAAGGATTTCTCATTTACCTAAATACCATAAAAATAAGACAATAGGTGCCATTTTTTGGCCATTTCCATGTACTTTTCCTCCACATGTGCCAAGATTATTGGTCCAAAAAAATTACATGATGTATAAATATGTCACTCAATGGTTTTAAAATTTATTTAGGTACATGAGATTCACAAAAAAGGGCATTCACAGTCATCGAGCTCTTTTAAGGGTTTATTGGCAATTTTGAGGTCTTCATCTTCTTAATAATTATTCATAAAGCTCTGCCCCTTCATGGACTAATAAATACCAAAAAATTGTAGGTAATAAACCTTATCAACATCTCCTAAATCCATTTTTACCCATGCACCTACTCGGAAAACTTCACACATGAGGAAGATGAACTTCTTGAGTTTGCGAGACTATAGGTGCCTACTTAAGACAAGTATTTTATGCAAAAAGGTCTTTTCATGCTTGTTTTTTCATTTTAAATGTATTTTTTGGACTTGATCCATGCCCTAGATATTATTTAGGTGGTTTTCAAAATAACTTGACCCCCTAAGCCTCTTAGAACTTGCTTTATCCCATGCTAAGGGTTTGTAGGTAGTTTAGGATTTTTGACCCTAATGGTCTTCTTTGAATGGTTTATCTTCATAATAAAGAGTCTAAACACTCATAAAATATCCCTCATTTTATTTCACACTAATAAAAACCTCTTACCTCATGTTCAATTATAAGTTCCTACTCAAGACAAACCCCATTACAATCCTACTCCTAGATTGGCTCTTCTATGTATAAATGTGCCTAAATGATCCTAGAGATAAAGGGGATTGTATTTTACCTAATTTAGGGCCTCATTTCAAGTGAGAAACAACATAAAACTTACCAATAACCCTTCATTTTGTACCTACACACTTAACACAACTCACTTGGTATGCATGTTTACATTATTCCCTTACAATTTTGACTTTGTTGGTTCCTTGAAGAATTCTACAAGGCTTGATGATCTTGAATACAATGTTGACATTTGATTTCAATCACCTTCATTCTTAAAAACACTTCATATCCTCAACAACCCTGCATGTCATGTCAAAACCAACAAAACATGGCATTTCTTGCCAATACAAGTCTGATCCCTAAATGCTTGCCTCAGTTTTGGTGTTTTATGGATTTTTAGGGCTATTTTTAATGTTTACCATTTGATCTCATTCATACATCAAGCTCCAAAATGTTATTAAGAGTATAAAATTAAAGTGTTATGGTTTACTAGGGTTTTAGAGGCATTAAACTTCCTAGTGATTTTTCATAAAGCTCTGGCCCTTAAACTTAAAAATTTTACCATAAATTTGTAGGGCATAAGATTACCTTCTAACCCTAATATTATTTGTCCTGATACTTCTTCTTCTCCATGAAATATCTTCATCAAACTAACCTTCTTCATTGTACCAATGACCTGATGGAGACCTTGAGTGGTGTTTTTCCCTTTTTAAACCTATAACCTTTAGTTTGGCATGTTTTTGGGCTTGAGAAGGTTGAAGGAGGTTGTGATAGGATATTATCACCTTGTATCATGGTTCACTTAGTTGTTGCATGCTCTATTCCAATGTATAAACTTGCATAGTCTCTTCTCCATCAAGGAACTTGTCCATTTGGAAGAAATGTCATGTTGTAACTATTGTAGCTAAGTACAAGATATCAAATAGAGTTTTTCTTGACTTCATACATATAAGCTCTTTTGTCTATCTTACCTACCATTTATCACATTATACTATGTTTGGGAGTTAAAACAATGAACAAATAAGTTTCAAATGTGAGTGTATGTTAGAAATGGAGGATTTGACATCTTGACTATGTGTATGGGTATAATGAGGTACAATATGATCTTTAGTAAGGGCCAAATGGCCTAAAAGGACCTCGTTTGACCTCTACACATGGTATTGGCTCTTCACACTTGATATTCCTCAAGGGAGTTACTTTACAACATTACAAAAAGTAATAGAAAAAAACAAAGTGAAACCTTAATTTCCATAAAATTACCTTAAACTTTGCTAAGGCTTGAAAAGATAATGTTTTTATCTTACCAACTTTGCTTCTAGCTCCAATATCCACTATAGAACACCATGTCATCTTAAAAGATCATCACATCAATATTTTCACCATGGATCAAGCATACCTTAACTTTTGTAAAATAACCTTAAAATCTCCAAAGATACCTTAAACTCTCCAAAGTGATTGTAAGAGACTTTTATAAGTGATCATATTAAGGAGACTAATTATACAAGTCAAATGTCATAGTCTGCCTTCTTAAGAATACCTCACTAAGACCTTGAAACAAATTAATACTTGACATCATGATAAAACAACATATGACACCAAGACATGACTCTCAACATGACCATTTACAATATTAGATGACTCATGTACCTAGTTTGTATAGATCTTGGTCAAGGGTGGTTGATTAGCTAATAGTAACATTAGTGATTTTAATTTGAGGAATAGTTTCAACTTAATCTTACATTGGTTTCTAGGTTCCTCATGATTATGGGTTTGATTATATTTTAGCTTATTAAAAGGATAATCTGAGATGAGGCCACCTTCTCTTTTAAAATAATAACATGTTGATACAGAAAAAATAGGCCAACCTTTTAGAGGCCATAACTTTTAACCCATAACTCTGTTTGAGCTCTTCCATGCACCAAAACAACCATATCAAAAAGTTGTTTGCTATCCCTAGACAATTCTACCTACCTAGGAATGCTTTTTATATTTTTTGGAGGCCATACTTGATCATCTGAGGGTTTAAAATAATGATTTAATTATTTTTTCAATTTTTTTCTATTTTTAAACATTGTATTTTTTTAGAATTGGACATAAACTTTAGTTGAATTTCATCCCATAGTCTAATTATAGTGTTTAGAATATTTGTAGATATTTTTGGTATATGTTAAGATTTTTTAAAAATAGGAATCTTTTTTAGATTTTTTTTTTTTAATTTTGCATGTAAACTCTAACTTTTAAGTTCTTATTTAAGCATGGTTTGGGTTTATAATTAATTTAATATGAATCAATATAAGTTATTGTTTATAATCTTGGCCTATTGGTAATTTTATTTATCTTGTTAGTCTTTGGGTTCATTATCTAATATTAGAGCAAGTTTAAATCCTAGAGGAGTAAAGAATGGTGAGAGGATGAGGAGGTGTTGCATAGATAAACCAAACTATATAACAGATGTAGATCCAAGTTCAACAATTAATAGAGGTTATCACCAATCAGAAAAAAAGACAAGGTGGTGATGAGGAAGACACAGATTGTGATGAAAAAATTCAATAAGAAGAGGAACATCAAGAGCAGCCACCATCGATAAAAGAGAGGATGGTTCAAGATTTAGAAGGAAGAAATGAAGGAGTCAAGGTTGATGTTCTATATTATGGAGGTAGTTTAAAACCAAAAGATCTGATAGATTGGAAGAATAGCATGGAGAAGTTATTCAAGTGGAAGACTATGAGAGAAGACAAGAAGGTAAAGTTTGCATGCACAAAATTGAAAGGGCATGCAATGATTTGGTGGGATCACCTATAGAAAGAGAGACACAGAAAAGGTGAAGAGAATATTAATTCATTGAAAAATATAGAGAAGAAGCTAAGGGAGAAATTTATTCTTATGGATTATGCACAAACCCTATACATAAGATTTTAAAATTTGAGGCAAAAATATCACAGTATACAAGTATATATAGATGAATTTTATAAATTTTCCATATGAGTGGAGTATGATGAAATAGAAGAGTAGATGGATGATGAAATAGAAGAGTAGATGGTTGCAAGGTATGTAAATGGTTTGAAACTTTATATTCAAGCTGAATTAAGCATGCATAGAAAACTTTGCATAAAGGAGGATTATCAATTAGCTTTAAATGCAAAAGAAAAAAAATAGAATTTCAAAAAGATATCTACTAGTCTAAAAAGAAGTGGATACCCTCTAATAAGGGGATGAGGTGGGTTTAATACCACCAGAGGTGGCTTTAATTCCAATAAAGGTGAATCATCAAGTGGTGTAGAAAGGTAAGATGATAATAGGTAAGGGTTTCAATACCAACAAAGAGGAAGAGGATTTCAGAGAGGATGAGGTTATAGTGGTATAGAGGATGGTTTCTAAAGCATTATAGATCTTATGTCTATTATAGATGTGGAGAAGAAGGTCACAGAGCATTTAAGTGTCCACACTATCAAGATCAATAAAGGAGGAAAGAAGATCACCTAAGAGTAAATATATTTGAGGCTAAAATAAAAGAGCATAATATTGAAGTTGCACTAGCAGATGTTGGAGAGAATCTCATAATGAGAAGAACCATGATCACTCCAAAGAAAGATCAAGTGAAAAATAAAAAAGGTGGTGATGCATGGATGTGATCAAATATTTTTTGAACAAGATGTACTTTAGGTGAAAAGGTATGCAAAGTAATTATAGATGGTGGCAGTTGTGAAAATATAGTTTATAAAGAAATGATTGAGAAACTAAACATGCAATGTGAAAATCATCCTAATCCTTATCATATTTCATGTTTCAAGAAAGAGAATGAAGTTACAATAGATAAAAGGTGTTTAATCAAGTTTTCTATAGGAAATATTTATAATGATGAAATATGGTGTGATGTTATTTTGATGGATGCATGTCATGTGTTATTGGGAAGGCCATGGCAATTTGATAGGAAAGTAATTCATGATGGAGCAAAGAACATGTACACATTTTAGAAAGGTGGTACAAAGGTTTTTTTTACCTCTTAAAGAAGAAGAGAAGATAGAAAACATGCTCTCTACTAAATAATTTATCTAAGATATGAAGGTAGCAGGTTGCTACTATGCCTTAGTAACAAAGAATGAAGAAATAAAAATGGTGTCAATACCAATAGAAGTAGAAAGAGTGTTGAAATAATATGTATGTGTTATGCCTGATGAGTTACCTGATGGTTTACTAGTCGAAGAGAGATATATAGCATTATATTGATTTGATTCTAAGATCAGCTCTACCCAATCAAGTTACTTATAGGATGAGTCCAATAGAACATGCAAAATTAAATAAATAGGTTACTGAATTGCTAAGGAAAAAGTTGATAAGGGAGAGTATGAGTTTGTGTGTGACACCAACATTGTTAATTCCAAAGAAATATGGAAGATGGATAATGTGTGTGGATAGTAGAGCAATTAACAAAATTACAATAAATTATAAATTTTTAATACCTCGTTGAGATGATATGATGGATGCGCTTGTAGGAGTAAAATATTATACCAAGATTGATCTAAGGAGTGGTTATTATCAAATTCAAATTCATGAAGGAGATGAGTGGAAAACTCCATTTAAGACTAGGGATGTCTTATATCAGTGGATGGTGATGCCATTTGGATTATCTAATGCACCTAGCACATTTATGAGGGTGATGAATACAGTGTTATGAGAATATATTAGTAAGTTTGTAGTTGTTTATTTTGATGATATTTTAATATTCAGTAAGACTAAAAAACAACACAACATTTGAGAATGGTAATGAATTTTTTAAGAAAGGAGAATTTATATGCAAATTTGAAGAAGCGTAGGTTTATGTAGAATAGTTTGGTATTTTTGGGATTTTTAGTTTCAGAAGATGGTGTGAAAATAGATGAAGAAAAGATAAAGGTGATTTTTGATTGGCCTATTCTAAAAAGCATTATAGAGATAAGAAGTTTCCATGGTTTAGCAACTTTTTACAGAAGATTTATTAAAAACAATTAGTAGTATTATGTCATCAATAATATATTGCATAAGAGGGGAAGAATTTGCATGGACTAGAGAAGTCACAGAAAGCTTTGAATTTTTGAAGAAGAAGATTACAAAAAGAGTAGTTTTAACATTACCAAATTTTAATAAAGTGTTTAAGTTTGATTGTGATGCTTCATTTGTGGGAATTGGTGTTGTGTTGAGTCAAGAAGGAAAGTCAATAGCATATTTCAGTGAGAAATTTAATGAGGTAAGAAAAAATTATTCTACTTATGATGTTGAACTTTATGTAATTATGTAGGCATTAAGACATTAGAGGTATTATCTAGTGCCTAAGGAATTTATACTATTTACAGATCATGAAGTCTTTGAAGTATGTGAATACACAAAAGAAGTTGAATAGTAGGAATGCAAAGTGATTTTCTTCTTATAGGGGTATATTTTTATGTTGAAACATAAATTAGAGAAATAGAATCAAGTAGTTGATGCATTGAGCAAGAGGTAGAGTTATTAACTAATATGTTGAGTGAAGTAGTTCTATTTGAAGCTATCAAAGAATTATATGATATTGATCCATATTTCAGCAAGGTAGTTGAGAAGAGTAAGAATCCATTAATAGGTGGGACATATTCTATTCATGATGAGTATCTTCTACAAGAAGGTTATCTCTTCTAAGAGAAACAATTATGCATTCTAATTGGGTCTCTACGAGATAATATAATAAGATAATTACATAGTGATAGTTTAGCTAGACATTTTGGTAAGATGAAGACAATAGCTTCAGTGGAGGAAAAGTATTTTTATCCAAAGATGAAGAGAGATGTGACAAGGTATGTTTTAAAGTGCATAATATGTTAGGTGGATAAAGGACATTCATAAAATACTAGACTATATATACTATTATCGGTTCTAAGAAGACCATGGATAGATTTGAGTATAGACTTTGTGTTGGGATTACCAAACACAAAGGGAGGTAATGATTCAATTTTTCTTATTGTCAGCAGATTTTTTTTAAATGGTTCATTTCATTTCATGTATTAAAACCAATGATACCACTAGGGTTGCTAAATTATTTTTTATGGATATTGTGAGATTGCATGGTGTTCCAAAAATTATTACTTCAAATAGAGATATGAAATTTATAAGTCATTTTTGAAGGACTTTGTGGAAGAACATGGGTACTAAGATACAATTCAGTAGTGCATATCACCCATAAACAGATGGACAAATAGAGGTTGTGAATAGGAGCTTAGGAAATTTATTGAGATACATAGTGGGAGAGAAGCCAAAGCAATGGGACTTGGCTTTACCACAAGTTGAGTTTGCATATAATGGTTTGGTGCATAGATCAGCAGGACAGTTACCTTTTCAAATTGTTTATGGGATAAATCCTATGGGTATTTTATATTTGGTACAATTGCCAATTGTAGATGGAATTAGTGATGATGCAGAAGTGTTTACAGAGCATATGCATCAGTTATAAGGAGTAAGAAAAAAGTTTCAAGATAGTAATAAGAAATATAAAGTAGCAATAAATGTTAGAAGAAAGTCCAAGTTATTTGAAAAAGGAGATTTGGAAATGGTTTACTTGAGGAAAGTAAGATTTTTAAAAGGCACATATAATAAGTTGAAGTACAAGAAAATTAGACCATGTAAAATTATGAAGAAAATCAATGATAATGCCTATGAAGTAAGTTTACCACAGAATTTTGATATATCTCTAGTATTTAATATTTCAGATTTATATGAATTCCATGGAGAAGATGGTGAAGATGAAGAAGTAAATTAGGAGCAATAGGTTCCAAAGAAGAAGAAAGAAAAAATAGTGCAGGTTTTGGATTTGAAGATAGTGAGCACAAGGCAAGGAAATTATAACATCATATTTGGTGTAGTGGAAAGGATTACATCAAGAAGACAACACTTGGATTGTAGAATGGGAGATGAAGAAGATTGACAAGAAAAAATGGCAGCAATATAATCAAGGCAACTCATAGGAGCTGAGTTTTTTTTAACCATAGGAGAATGATGCAAAAAAAATATGCCAAACTTTCGGAGGCCATAAATTTTGACCTATAACTCCATTTGAGCTCTTCCATGTGCCAAAAAAATAGTATTGACAAGTTCGTTTCTATTTCTAGGAGTTCTACTTGCCTATGAATGTTTTCAATATTTTTTGAAGGCCATAAATGATCATCTATGCGTTTAAAATCATGATTTAATTTGTTTTTTAAGTTTTTTCTATTCTTAGAAATTGTATATTTTTAGAAATAGACATCAACTTCAGTTGAATTTTGTCCCATAGTCCAATTATAGTGTTTAGGATATTTTGGAAGATTTTTGGGATATTTTGGGAGCTTTTAAAAATATGAATTTTTTTTTAATTTTAGTTTTTTTCAAATTTTGCATGTAAAGTCTAATTTCTAAGTTGAGGCTTATTTAAGCATGGTTTGGGTTTGTAATTATTTCAATTCATTCAATACAAATCAATACAAGTTATTGTTCAGAATTGTGGCCTATTGGTAATTTTATTTTTCTTGTTAGTTTTCAGGTTCATTACATGCATTAGGATTGTTAAGAAACACCATATGTTATAAGAATTCAAAACTAAGGACAAATAGTTTAATAAAATAAGGAATGAATTGTGTGAGGTCCATCTTTATGTATGCATGGGGATGGACTCTAATATTAGAAAAAAAATCATTCAGTATTATTTTTACACCATATAACTCTACCCAACTGACCAATTATTTCCTTTAATAAAGGTGAAAAGGCAATGTTGAGGAAAGGGAACTCAACCCACATATGATATTGAGATCGAGAAGGCATTTTCAAATGGAAATTAAAATTCTATGCTTGTAGGTAACACATATGTCCACAAATTACCCAAGTTCCATACTATAAAACACCTTGTGCATTTTTAGGGTTCCCAAACATGCACTAGACATAGCCTTTTCCTATCCACTCATTGATTATAAAACCCAGCATTTGTTTTCACAATTCATTTTAGCCCATTTATAAAATTATTTTTTAGATGACACATCACAAAGGAAAATAATAATAATGCTTTTTTTCCTACAGTCGTCAATAACTTCAAGAATTCATCTAGTAATTGGAATGAAAGAGCCTTGTAGTTTTCATCAAGAGATGGATTATTAGATGATCACATGTTTGGATAGACTCTAGATGAGTCAAAACCCTTATTATGAGCTATAAAGTAGTTAACATGGCGTGCCATACTAAGAGTTTACTCTATTACACAAAAAGGTGCAGTACCTAAGTCAATGATTCATGCCCTAAACGTTTACCCTAAATTAGAGGATATTGTTCTTGTCTTATATTTCATCTTGTATATAGAAAGCTTTTGATTGTCCTTTGTTACCCTTTTTATAACTTAACTTCTATCACATTCCACTTGTTCCAAACCAACTAACAAATCTACATCCAACCAACTTTGTATCTCTCCTCCCCTTCCACAAGCCCACTAACATAACATATAGTGGAACAAAGTCAAAATTAAAATCAAAGTCTACAAATACAAGATGGTAACATGTTTATATATTTTGATTCCAACATAAAACACACTAATTTTCTTCATTTTTTGGTTTAACAATTTTATTAAAATACTACTTATAAGTGGTTGTTTATCAAAACACAATATTTAGTGAATCAAACGTTACTTAAATGCATATTTTATATTCATCAATATCATAAATCAATCTCTTAAGTTAAAAATATATTGCATGATTTTCTTTTCTTAAGATTGTAGGAGCTTTATGAATTTTATAAAACTACACATATTGATTTTTTTTTTTTTAATATAAACATTCTTCTCTTTAAATTTGAGTGGACAATTAAAAAATATGATTACAAATATTAAGTGGGTTGTAATTTAGCAGTGAAGATGATGGTATAAAAGGTATTGAAAGATATTGCCTAGTTATCTGCAAAGGTACAAATTCCAGGGGATATGAAAAAAGATGATGTTTGGATTGTACCCCAAATGAATTTGACAAAATAAATACCCCTCAATCCTTAACACTAAACCCAAAAACCATTATCTACACCTAATCCGTTCAAAGGGCAGAATTTTAATTATTATTTTTTTTTTAAATAACTGTAAAGGCAAAGACATAGGTGCTGGGTAAGGTGGCTTGGGATATACCCGACGTATCTATTTTACAAGTCTGCATGCCTAATTTACGTGTCTATTGTCAATATTCCATTCTTCAATGCTTCCATCTTACTTGAGTAAGGACGCTAAATGTGAGAGAAAGTGAAAGCCTCAACTCACGCACAGAATGATTCCCTTTGTAAGGGAAGGGAAGGCTATTTATGTATGTTTCTCTCTCCACACTCGTTTCTCATCGACTGTGTATTGAAGGCTATTTACTCTCTCTAACGCTATTCCATAAATTACTTTTGTTTCTTTGGCAGTGTATTGAAAATGACTATGGAGTTGAATTTGGCATTAGCACGCAGTATAAATGATAGTGAAGGCTGTAGCGTGCAATTCAGAGAAACTCGGTGCTCCTATTTCCTCAATCTTAACCTCCAAGGTGCCGCGTTATTTTAATCATTTAATGTTTTCTCTTTCGTTTCTCCACGATTCCATTTGTAAGATGTGTGGGGTTATGCTGTGCAGGTTTGAGGAGAGATGATAATGCAGGTATAGAGCTGGAAATTGATAAGGAGCGGAGCGTCATAATACGCGGATAGAGGTATTCCAAAGACGTGGGAATGGTGAAGTGGAGGAGGCGGGTGGTTTATAACGGGGGGAACTGGAGGAGAAGAAGGGCTAAGTTCAAAATGCCGGAAGACGTGAATGTGGGCGCCATCAGAGGTGTTGTTGAGCACAACATATTGCACGTTGTGATGCCCAAATTGATGAAGCAGAGCAGATTATTTACTTCTTACCATATTCACATTCGATATCCATCACTGCAAAATGCTCCCCCCATCAAGATGAGGATGAGGTTGAGAAGGAGAAGGAAAGCAATTGTCAAAGCTGGCCAAACCTATAAAAATCAAATGTGAGGTGTAAATCATTTTCTTATCTCAGACAACACTCACCGTCTGACTTGTAAATTGTTATTTAATTTGTACATATACAAAGCCAACACTTTTCTTATTCCCATAGCGAGGAAAGAAAAGATGTAATTGTAACCCCATTTCTTTGTATGAACAAGTCCAATAAATTAATTAATTTTAAATAATGTCTTTATTTCTATGTTTTCTTATAAATTTAAGATATTTTCTTCAAGATTGAAAATAAAGAGTTTTATAAAAATTCTATGTGTACAAGGAAGGTAATACTTCATGTCATAATAACACGGGACGATTTGTGAGGTGAGGTTAACTAGCACATATAAATGTAGTGTGTGCTGTCAAAAATTCAAAATAAATGACATACAGCTTATATATTACTAAAATAACTCTTTAAAACATATGATGTTTGGCTGTTCAATTAAAACCAAAAAAAAAAATTGTCATTATTCATATAAAAAATAATATCTCTACCCAAGTGACTCAAAACAAAATGTGTCACAAATATGTAGCATGTAGTCATTCAAAACAACCATGTTGATAGCTTTTATTTTAAAATAAAACAACATTTTAAAACTGAGTGTGATACCTTCATCAAAAAATCAAGATTGCAGATATTTGCAAGCCTCTTAGAGCAAAATAAAATTGTATGCAATTAATGACTTTTTCAATACGAAGATTTATAATCATGTATGAAAGGCTTATAAAAAAAATACTTCGATATATAAAAAAACTATAACATTGATTTTGAATCGTAACAAATCAACGGTTTTATGAACTAAAACCTTTCATGAAATGTGAAATGAATGCACAGTCTTGAAACAAATTCAACTTTTTTCCACAAAACAATGCTATACAAGTATTTTCTTCCTTCAAAACTTCACTTGAACAAAATGAAATGCATCTTTGTCTAAGAAACTTATAGATAATAATTTATTGCACAAAAATATTATCATTGAGAATACAAACTTTAAAATGCATTTTCCAAATAAATATAACTAACTCCATTCCTCTTTGAATGATATGTGCATTAGAATGAGAATGAAATAATCAAAATCTGTCAACAAATCCAATTAATGAACTTGCAAAACTCGACTTCCACATTATACTTGACCAAATGATATGAAATTCAAAAAAATAAAACCTTTTATATTAAAACAATTGTTATAACAAATATATAAATCAAAGGAATTAACATGTCCACTAAACTAGTGGATGACAACCCTTTTCAAATATCTAATTGCCAAAATCAAAACAACCACTAAACAATTAACAAACATCTAACAATACTATAAAATTTTATGCCATGAATATACGGAAAAGCATCCCAAAAAAAAAAAAAACCCAACCACTTTCGAATCAAATACGCCACCTTCGTATTGAAATGAAAAACATTAATTCATGCCCTGACAACTATTTCCATGAAAAGACCTTTGAATCAAATAATTTCTATGTATTGATTATAACTCAAGCCATATAAACTTGAATATATGCAAAGTTCGAAGCGTCGGATGACACAAAGCAAAAATCAAAGCATATTTAACGGTATTTGAGCCCTTAACAAGTATCACCAACATGCCAAGTGATCATGTCAACATGCATATCACTTTATAAATTGCAATGAGACCTAACATGAGGTCAAATAATATGCAATGTAATATCCGCCTTATAACTAACCAAACATAATATTACATTTATTACCTCAAGCAATGTGCAAGACAAGAAGGTATCTCAATTATGTGCAAAGAGGTGTCGAGACTATGTTACAAAGGGTGATGTAATCCTGTAGTTGTACATTCAAACTAAAAACATAAAATGATTAATTATTTACTAATTTTATTTTTAAAAACATAAAATGATCAATTGTTTACTAATTTTATATCTGTTCTCAACTTATTAAAATTGTAACATGATTATATCAAGAGCACAAATTCTGAAATCAGCTATCAATACAAATATCATATAGCATATGTTTGTACGATATTTTATCACTTTATAATAATTTGAAAACATGTTATGCATATCAAACTATGTCACATATTGTGAGGTTAATTGTTAAAACATAAGAAGATTCATGCAAAAATATGTTGGAAAATGTTGTCAAAATTAGATAAAGAATACCAATTTATGACAATTACAACTGCATATTGTTTGAACTGCAAATATAAGATGTAAACAAATTGATGTTATGAAAACAATATACATTCTTATGATATCATTTGATCAATATTATGATACAAATTATCTCAAAATAATTTTATAACTATTAAATCACTTAACATAGCAATATTTTATATTCAAAGAAACAATATTGTAAACAAATGCAAACAAGTTACCCCTACCAATAAATTTAAATGTTATGACATTAAATCATTATATGTCAAAATTAATTATATCAAGACTTTTCAAAATAAAAAATGATACTGAAATCAAAAATAACACCATAAAAAGTTTGATACATTCATAAATTCTTTCTCTTATATTCTCAAAAGTATATCAATTAAAAAGTATAATATTAAAATAAATAATTAATGATTAATTCATTATAATAAAAATATTTTTAAAATATTTTATTATTTATATAAAAATATTATTTTATTATTTTATATATTTAAAATATTGTAAAATCTCATAATATTTTTATTTTAAAAAGTTATTAATTTTTTATACTTATTTTTTAAATTACGAATATTTGATATTCTAACGATCTTATTTTATAAAGGCTAATATTAAATTTACAATTTGTATAAATTTTGACCACTTCCATTGTTAAAAATCCTATGAAGATTCACATCATTTTTTGATATGCTCTTAAAAAAAATCTAGACAACCTAACAATGGATTCATAACATATTTTAGCCTTATCATTCAAAACCATATAATTTGTGAATAACCTTTTTGAATAACCTTTTCGGGGAACAATGCCGTGTGGCATTCATACAATGCATTTCTATAGAAATTTTTTAAAGTTATTTTTTTAATGATATAAGTTTATAAATTTAATTATTTTAATAATGAAGAGTATTATATGAAATTTTTTGTTAATGTTAATTTTTACTATTTTATTTGGTATTTTTTCAAGTTTAAATATAGGTTGAGAAGGTGGTTCTTAAATTTTTTTATATTTAAGAGTTCTTCAATTATTAACAAAGTTCTCCTTGTTTTGTGATTCGTGTTCCTCTTGTCCAAATTTGATATGGAACTTCCCCATTAACATGCACACATTGTTCAAATTGTTCCAATAGTTCCTATCCCTCCCACCTTCCTCAACTCATAAGATGGAGTTTATCTCCATGTGGAAATACCTTTAGTGGCCTGTCTTGATAGAATTTACCTATGCACAATGGTGAACCACTTGTCAGGATCTTGCTCCACCAATTAGAGCACATATGATTACTTCTTGTATTAGCAACTAAACACGGAATTTAACCAGAATGATAAGTAACTAGAAATATGAAACAACACAGGAATATGAGAGACAATACACAATTGTATTAATAATCACTCAGAAGAAAATACAATAAAGAAGATGCCACTTCTTCTTCCACCTCAAAGGCTCGCCACACCTCAAGACCTTCCTGGTCCCAACGATCAACTCCAATACAGAATTGATGTTCACCTCCACCAGTCAGTAACACGCTGCCAGTACACCAAGCACACAACCGTACTCCAGTAGATCTCCTGCTCTCTGCTGCTACTTGCAAATCACTAGACCTTACTCACCATTGTAGATCTCCAAAAGAAGCCATGCACACCTGCTGACCAAGATCATACATATACAAAGAACCCTTATGATTCTCCAAACCAGCACCCACTCTTGGTACTGTGGCACTAAGAGGAACACACCATTGCTCTCTTCTCTCAGAAGGAGCTTATTTAGCTCTCTTACTCTCTAGCACTGATTTACAATACAGCCTATGAGTCTATATATAGTTCTCATGCTTAAAATAATTAGACTATATTAATTACAATAATTAGACACGCAACTCAAGACTATAATTAGCCTTTACATGCAAACTCTCAGTTCAACGAACTAACTGTCCGTGCAATGAACAGTTTTGGAACCGCCACAGGTGATTGACATCAGTCCCTGTCTGCCTGGAGGTGATCGATGTCGGCCGACCTCCTGTCGATGCCGGTTGTCTTCAGCTCACACCTGTCGATGTCGGTTGCCTTCTGCACTGCACTCCGTCGACGCCGGTCTCCCTGGAACTCAACAACCTCCTCCATGTTTGCACCAGTTGAAGATTTTAGCTCCACAACCTAAAAATCTCCCACTTGGAGATAAACAACTGCAACTGTACCTATACATGTACACCGTCTAATTTTATTCCCTGGCTTGTATCCCTCTTCAAGCTTAAACCTGAAGACCAACCACCACACACCTTGTGATGCTCTACCTGTCATCCAAATCTCTTGCCACATCCGCATCTACAAACCCCTGTAGAAAAGAACTTGACCCTGCATAGCATGTGCACCTGCTACTGGTCCCTATAAGAATCCACTAAACTGCCCTCCAGTACTTCTTTCTTTGAATTGGCTCCAAACTTTCTGACAACTCCCACTGCTTGGGAAAACTTAGGTCTACACTAGACCTCATGTGATTTTGAACACTTGTTCTAAGCTCTACTTGAACTGTCCAGCCCTTGGTGTGCTTTTCAATTCGGCATCCTGCATCTTGAACCCTGCCAACACCGTCTTCACATCAGCTCCCACTAGAGACCAAATCTCCATGTCTCTTATGCCAAAGAATTTTGTTGCTCCAAATTCTTCCTGACATACCTCTGAACTAACCTTACCCTTAGCTCAGCAAATCCATGTATGTACAAATCTGCTAGAAAATCACCCACATACAGTAACTGGATAATGTCGCGACTCATTATCCACCTGGTAAGACAAAACCACAATAGTTACACTGACATTGACTGAAGCCATGCTTAGTCATCCACCTGTCAAACCTGTACCACTGTCCTGCAGCTTTCTCAAGACCATATGCCTTGGCCTTCCGTCTCACATATCCATCCACTCTCTTCTTTAACTTGGGAATCCGTCCCTCATCCAGTGCTTTCTTCCAGCTGACAACTCCACCAACAAATACCTATTTGATTCTTCTCCAAGGACTCACTCCTCATCCATGCTAAGCTCCCACTATTTTTGGATTCTACTTGCATTGCTTCTTCACATCTTCCTAGTTCTTGACCATTAGCAAGCAATACAAAGAAGGTGAACAACGAATATGAGGTTCACTTACCCTTTTTGACCTCCAAATGGGCATTTGAGACTTGTTGACAGCTTGATGTCTGCCCACCATCCGTTCGAGTGACCGATCTCAGCCATCTCTTAGTCTGCTCCCGATCAATGTCGGTTCCCTGCACTGACCCTGATTGCCGATGTCGTTTCCCTGGCCGACACCGGTATCCATTTTGCCGACGTTAGTTCCTTTATGACCAACATCAGTCTTCTTGTTGCCGACGTTAGTTACTGTCTGATCGACGTCGGTACCTGTGTTCACCTGTGAGTGATGACTTCTTCCCGCGAGCTCCTTTTGGGTCAAAACCCTTGCCCATATCAACACAGTCTTGCTCAGAATAATTTAGTCCCCTCCACTAATCTCTGTCTGCCATCTCCTCCATGAACATCAAGGCCTTCCAGTTCTTAAGTTTGTCAAAAACATCTGACCTCTGCTTAAAAACTTGCATTCCCCTCCTACATATGTGACCAAGCCTACAAAGCCACATCTCTGCAACAGAAGGTGAATCAGTAATATAAGTAGATAGATAAAAGATACCTACTTTCTTACCACCATCTAATTCAAGTGCATCCATTGTGAGAGTTACAGTGCATCTCCCATCACCCAACTTTCTTGAAGAAATTAGACTCATCTCCAAGACTAGTCCCTGCATGACTTCCTTTAACACTTGTGTGTTATCCGCCTACAATTTTAGCTTCACTTCTCCTTCGTCAATTATCTGACAAGGCTCTCCAACCCCTAAATAAATCTATCCAAAGTCTCCAAAGACATACCCATGAAAAGATGCTCTATTTTGGGCTGCATGGAAAGAGGCAAAAGAATCTGTAAACAAAGATTCTACTTTATCCAGAGCAACCTGTGCAACATCACCTACAACATCTGCTTTTACACGTTGATCTTCTATCGACCAACAATCTCCCTTTACCTGCTCTTTCTTTCTATCAATCAGATCATTCGTGTTATTCAGTTTCTCTATTCGTAGCTTACTTTCTTCTGCCATTGCTATACTCCCACTCAATTTGAAGCCCCTGCGAGTGACCTGTAATCAAAAACACTACCAGATCTGAACCACCTGTTAGTCAACCCAACCAAAAGCTCTGATACCACTTGTTGGTATCAGCTCTTGAACCTACAACCAGGCTCTAATACCACTTGTCAGGATCTTGCTCCACCAATTAGAGCACATATGATTACTTCTTGTATTAGCAACTAAACACGAAATTTAACCAGAATGATAAGTAACTAGAAATATGAAACAACACAGGAATATAAGAGACAATACACAATTATATTAATAATCACTTAGAAGAAAATACAATAAAGAAGATGTCACTTCTTCTTCCACCTCAAAGGCTCGCCACACCTCAAGACCTTCTTCCCTCTCTCTCTCAGTCCCAACGATCAACTCCAATACAAAATTAATGTTCACCTCCACCAGTCAGTAACATGCTGCCAGTACACCAAGCACACAACCGTACTCCAAGTAGATCTCCTACTCTCTGCTGCTACCTACAAATCACTAGACCTTACTCACCATTGTAGATCTCCAAAAGAAGCCATGCACACTTGCTAACCAAGATCATACATATACGAAGAACCCTTTTGATTCTCCAAACCAGCACCCACTCTTGGTACTGTGGCACTAAGAGGAACACACCATTGCTCTCTTCTCTCAGAAGGAGCTTATTTAGCTCTCTTACTCTCTAGCACTGATTTACAATACAGCCTATGAGTCTATATATAGTTCTCATGCTTACAATAATTAGACTATCTTAATTACAATAATTGGACACGCAACTCAAGACTATAATTAGCCTTTACATGCAAACTCTCAGTTCAATGAACTAACTGTCTGTGCAATGAATAGTTCTGAAACCACCACAGGCGACCAACGTCGGTCCCTATCTGCTTGGAGGTGACCAACATCGGCTGACCTCCTGTCGATGCCGGTTGTCTTCAGCTCACACCTGTGAATGTCAGTTGCCTTCTGCACTGCACTATGCCGATGCCGATCTCCCTGGAACTCAACAACCTCCTCCATGTTTGCACCAGTTGAAGCTTTTAGCTCCACAACCTAACACCACTGAGGTATTATGAGACGTCACCTCGAGGCTAGAGAACTATAGTTTTTGTCACTCCTTTAAAGGCTACTCAAGATGGATGGGTGGTATTTGATCCTCCTTTAGTTAAGCCCTCTTCTTGGTTTCCTCAATATTCTAAGGATAGTCTACCTTCATCCCATACAGTATTTTTTGTGTGCTTAGCTTTCTCACATATCTTGTGATACAATGCCTTGATTTTTATTCTATGTTACCATGTTTAACTAGTGGTTTAGTTTTGTTGGTTTGAGCTATATTTTCTTTATTGACATAGAAATCGAGCTATAAATACTAATTGATTTCATTTTTATTATAACCATCTATATATTATTATTTTTTATGATTAATAGATATATCGATGAATTCTAATGAAAAAAACTATATTAAGTGACTTTTGTTCTAAGATTAACGGAACTTTTCAAAATTTATAAAGTACTCATATTAAATTAAAAAAACTGTTATCAGCACACCATCTTTAAAATTAAGTGAAAAACTAATTAAAAATATTAATAATAAAATAAAATATAGGAAAAGCTTTATAAAAATATTTTACTATTGAAACACTTCATAATTTCTATTAAAACTAATCAAAGGTACCTAGTAAGGCAATCAATATGTATGCACAGCCCAGACTCCTTGTCAAAGGAGAAAATCGGTATAAAATAGAAACAACCCTTAGAGCTCTCTTGCTGGTTAAGCAAAACCAAGTGAGTGAAATAACAACCCTTCACAATGCCCTTGTCAATCAAGCAAAGTCAAGAAGTGAACCCCAAACCCTAGAGGGTATTGAGAAGCTAAGGAGAGGCAACAATCAATAAGAACAATCACCATTGAAACACAATCGAGAATGATTGAAACCGTTGCCATAAAGGACATAAAAACTAGGCAAACATATGATGCTACCCTCGAGCAACCACGAGTCTCTAGAAAATGGAAACACAAAGGTTGAAAGCTGCCACCATTATCAACCACGAACAACCACTGTTGTTGACCATGAACAATCACAACCTATAACAAGTTGTCAAATATGCCACACCAACATAGACAAAGCACAAATAATGATAAGCAACTCAAAACTTAGGAGATTCTTCAGAGGAACCACAACACCCTGACATACAATACCCCCATAATCATGCTCTTCTAAACCACACTGATATAAAATCAAACTTTAAAATTAAAATTTCGATGAAAGGAAGAAGGGAGTGTGCCTCCTTTATCTCTATCACCATCAAAATCTTTTAAATTACATATTTAAATAACATTCTAAAATAACTATCAAATTCCACCATAAAATATCACCTATAAAAAGATTTTGGATATAAATATGTACAAAGATTTGACAAACCAAATACCCCACCTCCCCTAAATCTCCAAATATAATGATTCTAACCCCGTAATAAAGTGCCAGACATATATATATATATATATATATATATATATATATATATATATATATATAAAGTTGCAAGGAAAGTGTTTTGAAATTAGAACGTTGAGGAGGTGTGGGATAGGGTTACTTGGGATTTACCCTAGGTATAAATCGTACCCGTCCCACTCGACTCCACCTAATTTGCTGCAAA